>CAJNJA010087896.1:0-20139 GCA_905231915.1 Symbiodinium necroappetens
CTAGCAAGCTAGAAGGAGCCGAAATGTGGGAATAGCGGCCAGGGTTTAGTTTACCTTAGAAACCGCGTAAACTTCAAGCTTGGGCGCTTCACTTGCAGAAAATGTCCACCTGGGACTGTGCTATCAGAGGTTTTGGCGCTTGATCAGTAAGCCCCAACAGTTCTGCAGTTTTAGTTACGCGCGCCAGGACCATTTTCGGAGCCAACTGCCTCAATCTCGTGTTGAAGATTCGCGGGTTTAGGATTAAGAGTGAAGTGTTCAAGGTGCAAGGAAACTTGCCCACGCAAAATCTATGCTCCAGCGGTTCTTAAGCCCTGAACCCGGAAAGCAGAAATCGTGGCGTTCAGGGTTTCGGCTCGATGAGCCAACCAAGATCCCTAAGCGTTTCAAGTTTTCGGCCAGAGAGGCTACAGAGCTTCGTGTAGAGTTTAGGATTCATGAAGCCGTGGCTGCAAGAACTGCATCAAGATTTCACATCTATCACATCTGCCCAACATGCCATGCCACCAAGCTCTACTGCAAGCTCCGAGGCAGAGTTCCGGTGATCGGCGAAGGATGAGAGGACACCGGGTTCTCAGAATGCTGCGGTCTAGTAAGGCATGCCGGAGCAGCAGAGAGCGATGAAGAAGAAGCCTGCTCTGGTAAAGGCCCTGGCCCAAAGGTAGAACAGGCGATAAACACGGCAATGCCTTTGAAGATTGAGCCAAAGTTCATGATGAAGGCAGGATGGGTTTTCGCACCCAGAATATCCACAAATGATTGTGGGCCACCGACCCAAGGCCTGTCGAATCCCGGTGACAAGATTCCCAAAACATGTCATCCGGACTACGTGGGCATTCGGAAAGACATGGATTGAATTTAAGAAGGAACTTGATACTCGGACTTTGGAGAACCGAGTCTCACGACTTCCGGATCCTGCCGTCTTATCGGTAACCATCTTTAAGAGACCCGAAGACTGGTCCACACCAGTCACTAGCCCATTCAAGGTCACCAAACCCTAAACCCTAAACCCAACAGGTACCTAGACGGGATCCGCACCTTAGCCTTAGACTTAGAACAATCAGAAATGCTAAAGTCACATTACTACCGCATGGACACTGTGAGGGACCGTCGGCTACAGCCCTAAACCGTGAAACTTATAACCATGGCCCTATACCCGCAAACCCCCTACACCCGGAGAATTGTCTTCAACGGCTTTATGGGTTGTATACAAGCGTTGTGATGTTATCAGTCTTAATGCTAGACCCCCACAAACCCAGAGCCCCGAGCCCCAAAGCTAAAGAGCAGAAGCCCCATGGACAGGAACCAGTATCTTTGACATAAAGCATTCCAAGGAGGACCCGGAGTTGCAAGAACCCGGATGCCGAAATTCCTGGCCCTTCATCTACTTCAGGGTTTAGGGTTTCGGGCTTCCATGGTAGAGTGATGTAGAGTGTACGGGGGTTTGGGGATGAGTTTCGGATTTTGCTGACATGTTGTAGTAGTGGGTTTAGGGTCTAGGATGGTTTAGGGCTCAGGTTTACATCAGGGCTTGTTGGCGTTGAAGTTGGGGATTGCTCAACGGAGGAATTAACGCTGATCTGAGTGAGGGTTCTGGGACTCAGACGCAAAGATACACAAAGCATCCATGGTGTTCGCTTTGCACCTGAAACCGCAAAACCCAGACCTCAAACCAAACACAGTGCTCCCTCAAGCTCTTGTTCTCAACGAGACCGACCCAAACCGCTGTTGGGCTCAGGCTCATGACAAGCGACCTTGGATGCTACGATTTTGAGCAGTTGGTCGATCTTGTCGTCCATGGAATTCATCCTTGCCTGCATCGCTGTTCGCACTTGGGGCTTAGGGCTTAGGGTTGAGGGACCCTAAGCTATTCAAGACCCGCGAAACCTCTGAAACATCCGAAAAGCGCACGTCCCAAAGCGCCAACCTTGGCCAAACCCTAAGGACAACCCAGAACCAAAAACCCTCCCCGAAGCAGCGAAAGAAACCAGAAAGCCGCAACAGCATGAGCGCTCTAACCTTCAGAAAGACCAGTATGAATACAAAAAGAACTGAATAGTAGGATCACCATCCGAAGCTACTCCACCAAAAAAACCTAGACTTCAGAACCCTGGAAACTGAAGAACTAAGACGCGAGAGTCGAAAGAAGGTCCTTCTGCTCTTCGTGCTGCTTCTGCAACTTCCCCTCCAGAAGTTGCATCTTGTCCTCTTCAAAGTTTCATAAGGTTTCAAGTTCAAGCTGGCGTATGGACTACCATTTCGCGGTCTTCAATCTCGGCGGCGGGGATTTACGGAGAGCGGGACCGGACGAGGGGCGGGAGGGCGGGAGCGGCGGTGCGAAGGCGGTGTTGACTTCTCCTACTTGTAAAGGATGTCTAAGGAGTGTTCTCAGATTTCGGTTTGAGGTGCAGGCTGCATCATCAACATCGTCTCACAAACCAGGTGCATTAGGTGATACTTCTGGCAAGCTTACATCGAAAAACCATGCCCAACCCACGGGTGTAGCAACAGTCTTGCACAACGGAGCGCTTTGGTGCTAGGCTCTCGAAGCCCTCAACATGCGCCTGAAATTGCAGGTACACGCAATATTCTGGCACAGAACACGGGGCAGAAACTCCGTGTGGCGGCAACTTTATGATCTGGGTTTTAGGTTTCGGGCCCTGGGTTCAAGCATCAACTACTCCGAGAAACGAGTTGCTAACAGCAACAGCTACAGAAAAAAACAATATGAATACAAAAAGAGCTCAATAGTAGGATCACCATCCGAAGCTACTCCACAAAAAAAACTAGACTTCAGAACCCTGGAAACTGAAGAATTAAGACGCAAGAGTCGAAAGAAGGTCCTTCTGCTCTTCGTGCTGCTTCTGCATCTTGTCCTCTTCAAAGTTTCAAAAGGTTTCAAGCAAGCTAGCGTACGGACTACCATTTCGCGGTCTTCAATCTCGGCGGCCG
Organism: Symbiodinium necroappetens; assembly: GCA_905231915.1. Lineage (NCBI taxonomy): Eukaryota > Dinophyceae > Suessiales > Symbiodiniaceae > Symbiodinium > Symbiodinium necroappetens. The sequence continues at coordinate 2,953 of CAJNJA010087896.1, forward strand.
GGATTTAGGGAGAGCGGGACCGGGGGAGAGGCGGGAGGGCGGGAGCGGCGGTGCCAAGACGGTGGTGCAGGCTGCATCATCAACATCGTCTCACAAACCAGGTGCATTAGGTGATACTTCTGGCAAGCTTACGTCGAAAAACCATGCCCAACCCACGGGTGTAGCAACAGTCTTGCACAACGGAGCGCTTTGGTGCTAGGCTCTCGAAGCCCTCAACATGCGCCTGAAATTGCAGGTACACGCAATACGGGGCAGAAACTCCGTGCGGCGACAGCTTTATGATCTAGGTTTTAGGTTTCGGGCCCTGGGTTCAAGCATCAACTACTCCGAGAGACGAGTTGCTAGCAGCAACAAGTATGTCGGGCATTTGGAGCGCAGGGTTCGTTCAGAACAGTGATTTCGCGTGTCGCTTTGGAGGCATCGCATGTCAAAGCCCCTAACTGTTGGTAGCATGACGGTTGCCCTAAACCCTAAACCCTAAACCCCAAACCCTAAGACCTAAACTGCCAAAGGCGAGCGAGCGGCTTTGGACCCAACTTGGCCCAGTTAATGCCATGGCACAACCACGCAACCCACCACACGACTGCCCTCATAAAGCACGAGGAAGCCTTCCTCATGCTGCAGCCGGCAGCAAGTGCGGGCATACCGCGAGCATAGGGAAGTTTCCAAGACCACCACAAACTGTCATAGCACCCCAATAGAAACCGTCTAGAAACCCTTAAAGATCCGTTTGTATGTATATTGAGCCAATATCTTTTGTAGCGACACACTTCCAAGAGGTCCTTTAGGTCGCTGCGCATGCTTCGCAGATCGTCCGACGCAGTTTCCTTCCAGGGTCTAATCGAGTTTCGAATTTAACCCTAAACCCTTAACTAAGACCTAAAATCTAAACCCTAAATTTCAATCCCTAAAGCCGAAACCCTAAATAGACGCTAAATCCTTCAAGGCGTGAAGTGTGGGTTTGGTTCCGGCGGTGAGCTCGTGGAGCCACCGATTGAAACGGGGTTAGGGTTTAGGGTTGCAACTCAACTTGCAATGTGTCTGGGATTGGATTGAGCTGGCAGGTAAGTTTCGGATTCTCGGCCCAAGCTTGAAACCCTGAAACCCCGAAAACTTGCCGACTTATATAACCACGATCACTGCAGCGAGGCTCGGTCCGGACCAGTGCAAAAATCTCGCACTCTTCGGCGAAACGATCTCCAAAAAGGCCGAAAATGCTGAAGTTGAGCGTGTACTGCATGCCTTTCAGGGGTTGTGGGACTGAAATCTTTGTACCCAGCTGCCTTGCATGGTGCTGCTTCCCCAGAGAGCCCAATGTACTTTAATAGCTGAACAGACACTAACTGAGATCACTAAGACCCTCAACCTGTAGGGTTCTCTACGATACATGCAGTATAACCTAAGCCCCTGTTAAGCTCTTCAAGGCCCTGTCGTGACTTCCGCAAGCCTTTCAGCCCGTAGTGTAAGGGATATTCGGTTACAGGAAGCCATCGCGCTCCCTTGGGCCATTGGTTTACACGGTTTTAGACTCCCTAGACTTGAACTTAGACCCCAACCCATCAAACTCCAAAACCCCAAACCCCTGAACCCTAAAACCCCGAACCCGAAACATCCTGAAGCCCTGAAACCCCATAAGCCCGTAGGACCCTTTATAAAGGAGCCCTACGGCAAAGGCCTGTGAGTCGCAAGACCCCCACTGCTGGCAGCACCCTGAGGACCAACATAACCAGGAAGCTCGTCAGGGACCCGGCGAGCAGCACCAGGCATACTACCTGTTCTGGTTCAGGGTCTAGGTTTTAGGGTTTGGGGTTTGGGCTTGGGGTTCAGGGATCAGGGCTTATGAGGGTTTGGGGTTTGGGGTTTCGGCAAGAAGCTCAAACTGTGTATATCAGAATATAGGAACCTGATGAAGAAACCCTGAGTCTTCATCGGGGTTCTTAGTAGTATGAACCCTAAAAAATTGCGGTTATAGGGCCAGGGTTTCTTAATCAGGTTCCTACATTAGACTTCTTCTTCTTCTTGCGGACTGTCGGGCCGCTGAAAGCGGCGCGTCCCAAAACTTAACTGTACAATGAATTCTCGGTGAAACTCGTGCATGGTAGGCGGTGCCAAAAGCCGCGAGTGTGGACTCTCGGGCCTTCCGTGGAGCGCCCAGCAATGTGGGAGCGAATCCAGCTCACACGCTCCGTGGCAGGCCGGAACGCCCTGAGGGAAGACACCGGCAGGTCCTCCGAATAAAAATCCACATCGCAGACTCTTTCCTCTGCCGTCGGCATAGGTGGCCCAAACACCTGGGCCGTCTGGGTCACGGCGCGGTAAGACGTCCATTGTCCCTGTTTTTGCGCTCTCTGGTCACTTCTGGCGCCTCGACCTGTCTGACCTGCTCTTTGGTGAGCGGAGGAAAGAGATGGACAAGGCGAAGCAAGCAGGAATCACTGCGTTTCAAGTGCAACTGCACTTGTTGGACAGTGCCATACCATCGCAGGCAGGAATGGCAGTAGGCGTCCAATGCGTAGTGACGCGCAGGACTCCAGATGCCGTGACTGCGGGCCATATGTGCTCCGAGGTGTTTGCGGAGAGCAAAGGTTGCGCCGCAATGCTGACAGAGGAAGGGCAGGGCATCGGTAGGAACGTCCTGTGCTGTCGGAAGGGCACCTTGTGACTTGAGCAGTCGCCATTTCTCAAGCTGGTGTTGGGCCAGCTTGATGGCTTTCTTGACTTGTCCAAGCCACCAACGTGGATTCTCGGTCAGAGAATCCAGGAGGCGTGCGACTTTGTGTGTACCTTGTATAGGCCCCACTGCCTGAGGATGATACAAGGTCACAATGGCTATGTCCTCTTCGAGCTGTGCGAGCCAAGAACTGGCCGCATGTGCTCGCCAATGTACGACGAGGAGTTGACGCAGCTCGGCCGGGCCATGGAGTGTGAGTTGAGCAAGGAAAGCTGCCCTTGCCTTGGCCAGTGCAAGAGGGGGCGGCGGGGCGCCCGCAGCCAACAAGACCGAATAAGAATGCTGGTGGTCAGTCGGGCCTTTGCGTGGGAGAAGGGCTTTCTGAACCTGCAGGTACGCCCGATCCCACCTGCGCTGCGCACTTGCATTTGGTAGGATCAAGGCGGCACTGGTGTGCACCAGCCTTGACAACGCCAGTGCTTGCAAAAGTGAGCGTCGCACGGTGATAGGCACGGCAGGAGCTGCAAAGAGCTGTCGACGCAAGGGCTTGATAACGCTCATTGCTCTTGACTGCCTAAACAAAATATCCGGTTTGGTGGTAGTGCTGGCAGTGAGTATGCCCCCAAGATGCTTATAAGTCTGCACAATGGGCATGACGTAAGTCTCCTGCGTAAGAGGGTCACACACACCTGCAGGCCTGGCTTGCCTTCTGAATCTTCAATGACAGTGGACACGAGGGTCCAGTCATGACCACTGGGCAAAAGGGCAGCAGTCTTGTCGGCTGCAAAGGTAAGTCGCATGCCTATGGCAGATGCAAGTGCCAATGTGTGCTCGACAGTGGCACGGGTACGGACGAGCAAATCCTGTGGCGAAGAGCCTTGCTGAGGGAGGAAAAAATCATCCGCCCAAGCCGGCGCGCCAATGACCAGTGGAGTGCCGGAACCAGTGCTCCCAGGCTGAGGGTGAGCCCAGTCGATGTCCACATGTGGCGATCCCAAATCAGGGAGAAGATCGAGCTCTTGGAGAGTGCTCTGAACGCGTTTGAGAAAGACGCTAAAAGACAGGGCGAACAAAATGTCTGCCGCTGGGTCTCCTGGCCTTGTGCCACATCGAGTCCAAGTGAGCAGCTCATGGGCATCAATCCTGAACCAAGTACCCTGCATAGCATCCTGAACCATGGCCTGTACCTGATCCGTGACTCCAAGTTCAGAAAGGATGGCCAGGCTGGAGAGTGTTCGTTGCAGTTCTTGGATGGCTTCGGGCGGCAGCTTCATGGCGTGCAGCACTTCAAGGATGCCTTTGTCGTCTTCAGTCCCACGACACAGCATTTCGCGGAGCACTCTGTAGAAAGCTGTCTGCACATCTACAAACACAATAGCCCACAGCTTCCCGGTGGCATGGTGCATGGCCTGGTATGTGCGGGCTGCCAACGCTATCGCCTCGATGCCAACCCCCCCCCAGGGCCCCAGCCTGCAATGCTGGCTTGGTGTTGGCATGCGCACGCAGTAGCTGTGACCTCAAGTGCCTGTGAAAAACCTTGGCAGGTACAGAGGACACTAAAATAGAGCGGAACTGGTTGCAGCGCAAGGCCGCACCGACGCGTTTGGCCAGACAAATCAGGGTGCCGCCCCGAAATTCAATGGGCTCTCGAACTGAGAGCGTCGCCTTGAGAAAGATCGGCATGAGTTGCCTCGCCGCAGCCGAGGGGGTAATTTTAAGAAGGTCTGAAGTGATGGTGTCCGGGCCCGCGGCCTTGTGTTGTTTGAGCTGCAGAAGGATGCGTTCTACCGCCGGCATGTCTGGAACCGAGCTCATGTCTAGCCTGGGGGGGTCCGGTCGACGCAGTGCATTGAAGGCTTGGACATACTGACTTTAACAACCAGAAGGCCGGCTTCCTGAGACGCGAAGTGCTGGCGCCAACATTCGGCTTTGTCCGAGGGTGTCGCTGCAAGCTCACCATCGGCATTCAACACTGCGGGAAGGGGTCGCAGAGCTGACTTGCGCGAGGACTTTGCCGCAGGGAAAGCACGTCGCACTGCCTTGTACAGACTGGCAGGGTTACGTGGGTCTTGCAATGTCACGTGATCTGCCAACTGCTGTAAGTAATTGAGGCGATCCCGTTTGACATGGGAGCGTAGGCTCCGTGTGAACTGCCGCAGGTAAAGAGCAGCAGTAGCTTCACTGCAATCCATCTCCCACAACCACAAGCTAGCCTGGGTGCGGGCGTACATGGAGAAGGAGGTCTCCCGATACAGGTGGACAAAGGCAGCGAACGCTACAAGTAGGATGCGTCGCTGCCTTTCCTGTGTCTCCGCATGCAGATATGTCCGCAGAGCTTTGCAGCCTTGCACCAGGCGCAGAGTCTCAGCGGTGAGAAAGGGCTGCACCGGTGCAGCCTCTTCCACGGTCACCATTGCCATGCCTGCTGTGGTCCAAGATTGCACAGAACAGGCATACTGCTGATCAACATTGGCATGCCATGGGGCCGTTGGCAGCGCACGCGGCCTCCTTCGGGTCATCAGCTTTCTGCGGCCGGATGGCTCTCCGGCGCGCATCTGTGTAAGGCTGATCAGAGCTAGAACGACAGAAGGTTGCGCTGAGCTTCACAGGTGAGTGATCCTCTCGGAGCTGCAACGCCTCCAAGTCTGTCAAGACTTTCGAGCTAAGGCCGAAGGCCTTCCATGACTGCGGTACCGCAACGTAGTCAATGCGGTGTGGGTATCCCAGCGCTGAGCGCCAGGTAGTGCCTGTACCTTCATGGCATCCCTCCAGTGTAGCAGGAAGTGCAGCCCCTGCCCGCAAAAGAAAATCGTGATACAATGCTCCAGCAGGGGTTTCTTCGGTGGCCTGGTGAGGCCCAACGGCCTCTGTTTGGGCGCTACCGACTTCTGCATTCGCGTCGACGAGTATCAGGAATTCGGTACCCTCCTTGCGTCTCTGCAATTCGGAAAGACGGCAATGCCAGAAATGCTCCACAACACTGGGCGGGTGATTGCACATGGAAGGACAGTGAGCAACCATCACCATCATACGAAGGTGAGGCGCATCAATTGACACCACAATATGCCTGCTGGAATAAGCAACAACCACGAAATGATGGTCCTGGAAGTAAAATCGTTGCTTTCCTGCCGTGGCATACGGATGGACTTTGGTCACCCAAAGAGCACAGCCTAATTGTCCTCGCTCAGTGGCTGAGGCGTTGAACATGTAAAATGTCTGATCAGGCAACGAAGCTGTGTCAGGTAGGCGTGTTTCCTGGATTCCCACAAAGGTGGGCTGATGTGGCTCCAGCTCTCGCTGGAAGACAGCCCTTCTCCCTAGAAACCTTGGTCCGGCTGGTGCTGCCGTCCCTGCAGGAGCATCTCGCAAAGTGAGGATGTTAAAGGAAATGCAGACAAGACGGTATGTAATTTCTGGGGAGCTGCCTGAGTCGGCACGCCTCCGACTCCATGGCAAAAAGAGTGGGCAGATCATGTGCGTGGTGGGCAAGAGTCCACGTCCACGCCCACAGAGGATGCGCATACAGCTCGGCTGGCCAAGTTGGAAGGCAACGCTCTATTGGGTCGATAAAAGAACGCGCCTTTTTTTGCCATACAATCTGCAAGCTCATTGCCTAGGATACCAGAATGACCCGAAACGTGTCTATGGCTAATGGGAAGCAATGCTTCGAGATACTGGCGTAAACTGACAATGAGCTCGGGCAGGCTTGGGCGATTGTGTTGGCGCTCATAGGCAGGGGGGCTCCATGCACCAAAAGCACCCATGCCCACGGAAGTGGCGTCATAAAGAACAACCACTGGGACTTGAAAGGCAGGCCCGTATTGGGCGAGCCATGCAAAGGCCCACAAAATTGCCAACAACTCGCCTGTCAAGGAGTTTTCCTGCATTTCGCCGACGTGGAATGGCTGACTGGCTGCAGAAGACTGAAACGCAGCGCCTCCATAAAAGAAACAGCCGTCACTGTGGATGCACCACACATTGAACGCCCAGGAGCATGGCTGCAAGTCATTGGGCATAGTGCCGGCCGACCCATCCGTGTAAACATGCAGCTCTTGAAGGCCTGCCGCACGCGAGGGACAGGCGTGCACGAAATCGTGCCATGGGCTCACGGCTTGAAGCTGTTGGGCTAAGGAAGATGGGATCCTTTTCCACCTGAGCAAATCCTTGAGGTCATTATCCAACCAATCCGTAAAGTCTCCATATTCTGGGAGTGGAACGATGGCCCGAAGCGACATGCTAGCCTGCTGGTGTGGAGTCAGCGCAATATGATCCACAAGGCTGACGGTGATGGGCATGGTGGAAGGCGTCACAACCGAAGCCTGATCGAAATGCTCACACAACGTTTCGACAAGAGTCGAAGCAAGAAAGAAGGCTTGACAGTGGGGCTGATGCAGAGCCTCCTCGAGAAGCGTTGGCCCCGTTGCTAGGTACATGTCAGCAACCTGAGGGATAAGCCGTTCTCGACTTCTGCGGGTAGGGATGGGTCTGTCACAGGGTTTGCTAGTGGCAACAGGGTGGACACAGGAAAGAACAGAGGTACCCCCTTGCGGCCCAGCTGGATGGGATTTGCGAGTAAAAGCAAGAGGACACATGGAATCCGGGTCAAAACCTGATGCCCATGAGGATTGCGCGAGAGGCACCCAGTGGAGATCCTGTGAAGTAGAACTGTGCATTGCATGAGCAATTGGCCAAAAGCCAGAGTGCAATGGCGGCTGGGAGGATGCGCGGCTTGGCTGGCAGAATCATTCTGAGGGCAGGTGCACACGCCGGGGCACAGGTTGTGTGGCGGCTGGGCCGACCAGATTGCCACGCATTTTGAGTGAATTGCCTCGCGCTGTCGGCTGCACCAGTCAAGTGTTGGCGGGTGCCCCCGATTCCTGCATCCGGCCCGGTCGTCCCGGAAGCTGCTGTAGAGGGACGAGCATCGCTATGTGCAGTAGAGTCCGACACTGAAGGGTCCTCATCTCCAGGGGGGGGAACCAGAAGGCCGGGCTGCACTATCTGGATGAAACTCGATGGTCACAACATCGCCTGGCTGAACAAGCCGGTAGTGATTGGCTCGATCCTCTGGTGCAACTCCACCATAGATGCGAACACAGAAGCCAGCCGGACAGCGTGCAGCCGCAACGGCATGTAGAGCGGCGATATCGACACGACCATGTGGGGCCCATCGCACTCCAAGAGGGAGCAGGACCGGCCTCTGATCCAGCACATAGGGAGTGGATATGGCAGGATCCCGAGGAAGTGGATCCGCTGCAATGAGGACATCAGTTGATGTCCTGGCCTTGTGTGCGTGGTTGTGTATGTGGAGAGATGGGGCGATGGCAAGATCTTGCAGATCCGTGGCAATGGCCTGGGCAAGGAGCGCATGAGACAATGCTCCACTGGGGAGATAGACTGTGGCACGCCGATCAACCTCATCCGTGAGCAACCAGGTGCCTGCAACACGGTGTCCTGGAGGTTCCTCGAGGTCATACCAACCGTATGTCCACTGAAGAAGATCTTGCAAGGGCAGGCCCGGCGTATGCCGGTGTCCTGGCAAACAAACCGGGAAAAGGTCCCCGGATTCTACCCGCATCCGTTCCCCAACAGGGACAGGCCAAGGAACATCTCTATGGTAGACACAGTGCTTGGAAGCAGGATCCAAGCCAACGAACCTCAGAATATCCTCAGGCCGCAAGAGTGCAGGAGAGTACATTGCGAAGGTGCGCGGTTCATGGCCTTGGAGTGACAACAAAATAGGAACACCTTCCGAGGCCCAGTCTGGGATAGCCAGCAGACTGACACTGGTGTTGTCCGGCTGTGGGTAGACAGGACAGAGCCACGGAAGAAAGTGAACATAGTCATCTGTCCTGCGCCGCTGAATCGTATGAAGGAAGTCCTCTTGCGTCATGGGCAGGGGAAGTGTCAGCTCCAGCATAGCTGGAACATACTCTGGTGCATAAAGGACGCAAGTCAGATCGACACCTGCGGGGGACTCCTCATGGGCAGCCAAGCTGTGTGGCATGTCGGCTGTTTCCTGGTCATCGCTACCCAGGTCTGAGCGGGATGAATGCGAGTTCGGAGTGTCATCCTGCTCTTGAGCGGTCTGTGGCTCATCACCAGCAGCGTGGTCATCGGAAGGCCCCCGCGCAGGGGAGGACTCGGCAAACGTAGCTGTAACAATAAAACCGGGAGGCAGATGGATCACCCCATCTACTTCAGGAGCAACATCTACACATGCGTGGTAACCCGGTGGTGCGGAGGCATCAAGATCCCGTAGCAAGTTCCACACATGAAGTCGGCCCCCAAGAACAACGACGGCCCTCCATCCTTGCCGGATCTGGCGACCGTCCAAAAGAACGCAGTGCCAGGGTGCAGCAAGTGATGATCGGGCTTCGCCCACAGCTAAAACTGTGCGGCAAGGAATGCCGAGCAGAGAGGAGTCCGTAAAGGCTGGACGGGCAGCAAACAGTCGCATTCTGCTGCGGTCCACGCCAGTGAGATCAGCTATGGTCTGACGATATCTAGCAGGGTCGTGATGCACTGCTGGATAGAGACTGACATTCTGCCGATGGACCAATGCATATGCCTCGCCGTAGGCAGCAGTGGGCCAACTGGACAGGTGGGCCCATGCAGCGGGGTCCAGCAGAAGCTGCGCGAGTGTGAAGGGCTGGGCCGGAACATGGTCACTTGGCAGGAAGACAAATAGCTCCCCGGGATAAGTATGAACCGGCTCTTCAGAATCCAGCCTTTGCAGCTCAGGGCCTACCCAAACAGTCAAATCGAAAGTGGCATCAAACCCAGCAAGCACCAGTAGCTCATGTCGCGTGACATAGGTGGGTATAAGGGAAGCAAAGATACGGCCATCGATCCGGGACGCATCAAGGCAAGCTCCTTGCAAACCGATGATCCATGACGGAGAAGCTCGGTAGCATGCTGCACCAACGTTAGGCTGCGGCAGGACGGGCAGGAGAAAGGAAAACCGTTCTCTCATGGTGGGATGCCTCGCCTCCTGAACTGCGGTTCCCGCTTCGGACAGGATAGCGGGAAGGGTGAGGGTGATGGTGAACAACTCCGGGGTAAAATCCACCTTCAACACCGCACAGGCAAGGCGACATGGCTGCGGAGGCACTTGTGCCAAGTCTGGATCGTCCTGGATGCCCAGGCGAAGCTCTTCCGGCAAAAACCGAAATTCATTGGCAAGCCAGCTGCCGCCCAGGGCCAGAGTGATGTCTCTCAAGTCCCGGATCGACTGTTGGCCTGCAAAAGACGGAGAAGCTGGCTCTTGCAAAAGCTTGCACACAATGTAGCCTGACCAAAGCGCGCTGAAGTCGGAAATATCCTTGGCAGCACCAGAGCCGAAAGGTGACGCAATGGCGCAACCCAGGAGACGGTCTTGTACAAGGGTACAAGGGCCATCAAGACCAAGACACGTACATGAAAGACCTTGTTGAGCATCGGCCTGTTTCTTGCTGGCAAAAGAATTGAGCGACCTCGTGCCTGTGACGCAACCTGGCTGCACGGGTGAGGCGTCGTCTGAAGCCGGGGGCGCTGCCGGTGGCACTGGAGAACGACTGCGATCGTTGTTTCTATTGGAGGTCGCGCTTCGATCTCTGTTTGCAGTTGAGGTCGAAGCCTTCGGGCTGGAATCCGGGCTATCCTCCTCTTCTTCCGACTCACTAGATTCATGATGTCCAGAGTCATCATCAGGGTCGGCTGGCTCAGTGAAAGGAGGATCCTCGACGTACACGAGACGTAGGAGTTCACCATGCGTGACATGCAGGAAAGTGCGGGGTCCGGAGATCTCCTTACGTCCCCCAGTCAGACTGATCGCATGTCCATGCGGGGCACGGTCCTGATAGGGAGCCAGCAACTTGTCAAGATCAAGCACACCGTGTGGGGCCAGGCACCATGCAACGTCTTCCATGATGAGTCGCCTGTCTAGGAAGGCCATGTGCTGCTTAATCTGCAAGCGTCCAGGGGGCACGGGTACCCGCGAAATCATTTCCGTGGCAGCTACCACGGCCTGGCATGGCTGGCCGATATGGGACAAGTCATTTTGGCGGGGCACCGCGGGGCAAACAGTGGTCCTACCATACTCGTATAGGAACGCACTTGCGGCTGCCTCTTTAAAAAGGGCAGAGGTAGTGATCCTGTCGGGGTCTAAACGTAAAGTTTGTTGACCTCCGTCCGACAACATAAGAAACACTGTGCCTTCTGACTGTTCAAGGAATGGAGTAGGACCTCTCCAGTGGGCAACGCCTTGCAGCATTTGGTGGAAGGTATGGGTTGTCGCATTGCCTGAGTCAGGAGGAAGAACAGCTATCGTCGCCCCTTGCGGCACAGGGTGCAAACCCTGAAGGCCAATTTCCTGTCCCGCAACGAAAACACGAAGCCCTGCTGTGTCTGTAATTCCTATCTGCAGCAAGATCGACGATCTGGCCAAGGGAGCTGCAAAGCAGAATGCAAACAAGCGATGGTCAATGGCCCGCGTATCTACAATGCAACAGGCTTTGTCGTTAGCCCAAACTGGAAGGGCTAACAGACACGCGAAGCTGTGGTCAGGCTGCGGAAGCGCAGGCACCAGACAATCGAAGTATAGGCCCATGTCTGTACCCCTTGCCTCCGCGACTTCGAGAAGTGCAGCTTCCTCCGCGCAGGGCACAGGCAAATAAAGCTCGTAGACCTCGTGTTTGAAGCGAGGTGCAAACACAACTAGTGTTGCATTGACAAACTCAACGAGTTCCTCCTCCGGATGTGTCAATGCCAAGGCCAGATGAGCTTCTGGTGTGGGTAAATGACCAAAGCGTTTGAGGGATTGGGGGCCGGGCGTGCCCATGACCTGGCCTAGCTGTCAGAGGACCCTCAATGGCAGCCTCGCTTTGTCGATCAGGTGCGTGGGGGGCGGACACTGAGACAACGTCGGCAGGATTCTTTGCGGACTGAATTGCAGGGGGGCCCCACGCCAAACGGTACGCAAGATCAACAGTGACTCCTATCTTGAGGCACTGGAGTCCATCCACAATATGATCGTGAAGAAGCTCTCCGCAATACCCCTCAGGAAATTGAATATTTGCCGCGCACAATATATCTACAAGATCTGGCAAAGCCCCAATGGAAACCACCAACCTAGGGGGAACCCCTAGGAGCCTAGTAACTAGTATCCAGAAAGTAGGCGACAACATCTTGCTCCGGGGAAGCCTCTGAGTCCATAGGCCCATCAGGAAGTTTGCGCGGAATCACAACGGCGGTCTGGGTGCAAGGTTCCCCTTGAAGGTCCAAGGGTGGATCGTTGTCGACGAGAACGACTTTGGCACTGTCGGGTGTATGCCTGGTTACCTGCAAGGCAATGTCTGCCTTGTAGAACCTGGGAAAGAATGCCAAAACAACGGGGCTGATGCGTGTGTCGCGACTGACAGCCATACAGTGGGCACGGCTTGGTTTGGGAACATGATCCAAGCGGTCCCACGAACGTGGTTGCTGAAAAAGGTCCTCTGGCCTGTAAATGGCCTGCGCTCGCACAAAAGCACGCATGACTGTAACCAACGTTCCATGAGCAATGGCGAGCGACCCTGAGCCAGAGGCGGGATGTCTGGCCTCGCCAACCCAGACATGCAAGGGCTCTTCCTCATAGTCAACATTGAGCTGAGTCCTGACTTTTTCGAACAAGTCCCGAACAGTGACATCGTTTGGAAGGATGTCTGCATAACATGCCCGTCCGACCCGGGAAAGGTCGAGCAAGACTGCACAGTGTGGGCAGTGCCCTTGTGAAATGATTGAAGGGCAGGTCAGCACAGACAAGTGACCGGGCATAGCTTGCGGTCGTACTGGGACAAGTGAGTCATGTTCCGAGCAGGGAAGCCGGTCGGACCTTCTGAGCGTGTCAAGGACCTGTGAAAGACCTGCCTGTTCCTGGACCTGCAACCCAAAGGCAGTGGTCTGGTAGTAGGGCGCGTATACAATTACGCCAATCCAGTCCTGAGGCGGATAAGGCGGTGTGGCACCGGCAATGGGCGGCAGGTCGACGACATGCCCGGGCTGTATCATGCGGGGGTGCATGTCTGCAGGCAACTCGGCAAAATTGGTACTGGCTGAGTCGGAGTGAGGACACGGCAGGTAATGTCGCAAGCACGAAATGCCAGTAGGTGCCGACCACACAGTAACGGGGATGGCGCTCGCACCAATGAGAAGCCGAAGCAAAGTGCCCATACGCTTTGGCAAGAGAACCTGCTGGTTCACTGCACGGTTCCGAGCAGGTTTTTCTCTGGGCCAAGCAAGAACTGGTTTGGCAGGCGTGGCCACAGAAAGGCCAACCAGACACCTGAGTGGAGCTGCGACGGTCGGCGCTTGCAGAAGACGGCCGAGTGGAGAAGCTCGTCCTGGGCTGCGCAAAAGGATTGCCTTGATTAAAGCGGCAAAAAGCAGCAGCAAACTGCGAAAGAGTGCCTCAAAAGGAGCACAGATCACTGTCAGAAGATGCTTCAACAAAAAGGCCTGGCCTGACAGCCTGGGGGGTTGTAGAACAGTTGGAGTAATGCGTAGGGCCGGCGACCCAGAGCTACCGATTCGCCTGTTTAGCGCTCCTGCACTTAAACTCCTTCGCCAAAAAGGGGGTATAAGAACCCAACAGAAATGAAAACCAAGATCGGACACAGCCGGATCAGAAACAAAAGGCTCGCGAAAACGATGGACTCCAACAAACTCAATCCCAGCGCTGTAACTGAAAGGTTGTGGGGCACTGGGCATCGACCACCGTAAACTGCTGAGCCAGCGTGCCTTAGACCACCTGGGCCAAGCAGTGGCTGCAAGAAAATGAATGTCGGATGTTCGCAAGTTGTGCATAGGGCCAGCGACCCAGAGCTACCGATTCGCTTGTTTAGCGCTCCTATGCAACACCCCGACGAACCAAGACGTACGTAACCTAAAAGGGCAGCAGCTACAACCACTGGATGAGGGAGCTCCGGGCGAGGGCAAAATATGTGCAAAGTCCACCACATATTTGCCGAGGACGACAAGTCCAACAAATGACATGGAGGAGGGAAAAGTCCACAGCGGCGGGGAAATGGCAAGAAGCTATGTACCACCTTTGTGTGAAACCGCAAAGGCCAGGGCAACAGTGTTGCATCCTCAACGTCAAGACCGCTTCCTCCGATCAGGAGCTGAGCAGATAGAAGTTTCCCAGCAACTTCAACATCGCTCGGCCTGTCCAGAGGGCAGAACTGACTATGAAGACGCAACAAATGTCGCGGCCTTCGCCTAAAGCTCTCAGTGCAGCAACGTCTCATCCCATGCCCTCCAGTGTAGTTTGCTGTGGCGGGGGCGTGGTTTGCACATCGTCCATGTCCGAATCGTCGTCGTTGATGACCGCCTCGGGCCGGATGGCCTCCTGATGTGGCGGCTCGTTCTGTTGGTCCGCTGTCTGGCCACGATTGTCCTGTGAGGGCGGGGCACGAGGCTCGGCTCCCAAAGCTGTGGGGTCTCTGCCAAAAGGTCTCATGGCTTGCCGTTTGGCTTCCAGCTTGTCCGCAATCGTCCCCGGCGTTGTGGTATGTACTGGCTGAAGAGGGGCTCCTTTGACTGGCGGTCTGGTCCTGCGGCTCACAGGACTGGGTCCCGCAGCATGTGGAGAATGCCCTGCAGCTGGCGGTGGGGCAGTACCTGGATGGGACGGCGAAGCGACATAAGGTGCTGGAGGGCCAGGCGTCGGCACCACAGGAGGTGCTGAGTGAGGTGCTCCGTCTCCCGTCGGCGCCTCTGTCGGTGTTGGCACCGATACTTGTGGTGGCATAGGACCTGGCATGGTCGTTGCGGCCGGTCCTGTTTGCATGACCTGAGCTGGCATGTGTTGCATAGTAGCTGCCAGCAGTCGCATAGCAGCCTCCGCATTCATGAGACTGCCAGTGGAGGTGGGCACCAAACCAGGCGGCAGGCGCTGGAGTTGGGACTCCACTGTAGATCAGTTGCTTGACCGACTCCGAGGCACCTTGGCCGCTTTCCATAGCGGCTGTAATCTCGCTCTGAATACGCTCCAGATCCTTCTGAAAGAGTCGCTTCTGTGCAAGGAAGTCTGACTTGGTCTTCTTGGTGAACATCTCCCATTGCAACATGCGCCGTGTGCGCTCTTCCTTGAGCTTCCGGATTTTGAGGTCCGCCTTCTTGGCCGAGGTAAGGGAACGTTGAACTTCGTTCAAAAGCTGTCCTCGTGGATCGGCTGGTTCGGGCTGTGTCTGATGCAAAGCAGCATACTGAGCCTGCTGAGGCAATCGCATCTGATCGTACCTGGGAGCATCCTGCTTCCGCGAAGGGGACGCTGATTGCCAGGATCCAGGCCAAAGCTGCCACTGCTGTCCTTGTTGCCACGGGTGTCCCTGTGGCTTTCGCTGCGCTGGACATTCTGCGGCCCAATCTTCCTTCCATTGTTTCCGCTGTCCTCCTCGGCCCATATGGCTTGGGTGGCTATGGTGAGCTTGCAAGAGGCAGCTGTCCCGAAGCCTCGGGGGCTTTCCTTGCAACGCCGATTTAAGCACTCGGACCCTTGCCCGGTGTCTTTTGCGGCGGAGGTTGCGGTGCCAGGCGGGCGAGCGCAATGGCTTCACAATCGCTACTCTCGTAGCTGGGGCTACCGGCAATGCGCACTTCACTGCGCTCGATCCGAAACCCTCCTACATTAGACTAGTGACTAGAATGCAGACTACCAGAAGCAACCCAAGACGTTCACAGCTCTGCCATTGTCAAAGTAAGCTGCTGGAATGCCAAGGGCCAAAGCTTTGTACTTCGAGACCGGGCTCCAGAGAGCGCGCTGCAAGAATCGCTTGATTATATTCTCCTGGTAATACACCCTTGCCCTTCCAAGACTCCCCATGATCATTGTGAGAGGGCTCAGTGAGATCTCGGCCATATTCACAAGGTGCCAGTAACAGGGCGAGGCTTCTCGGCTGGGCTTCTCGGCTGCAGGGTCCCAGAGCTTTCGACCGAGCCAGGCGCACCCCATCATCCAAGGCCTGCATTGCACCTTCGGGCGCATGATAACAAACGTCACCATCCAGCAACTATCCCCATGTACCGCCATCACCCGCCTCAGTAGCTCAGTAGTATGAATATTCACTATCGCATTATCACGACAGAATGAGTTCTGCACTTCTTCGCAACTTGTGCAATCTGTGAAGCCCTATGGGCCCCGTTTCCATGAGCCCCAACTCAGAAGCACCCTGACCTCCAGAAGAAACCCTGAACCCTAAGCCCTAAACCCCAAACCCTGAACCCCAAACCCTGAACGTTGAACCCTAATGTCGAAACGCCAAACCCAAACTCGGCACCTTAAGCCCAGCACCTGCCTCCAGCAGCATTCTCGCACGGGCCTGCACAAAGAGCCCTTGTGCCCGATCCTGTTGCATCTCGTAGTTCTGGCTTAGGATAGCAATCAGCCTCACTTGCTGAGTTCGGGGTTTCGTGATTTACTGTGGCCTAGGATTCAGGTGGGGTTCTGGGCATTTGTGGGCTCGGTAAACAGATGAGCCTTGCCCCCTGCATTTTCGGCGGAAGTGGCTATCCTTGACATGCAGTTAGGTGGGGAAGGGGCTCGTTGTAAACCGGAGGGTTACAGGTTGAAACTTGCCTACCATGCACCAGAGTAGCAGGTTCATGAGCAGCACCGTAATGCCAATCCCGGTGCAGAAGAAGCAGAGCTGCAAGTAGATATAAGGGAGCTGCTCCAAGTCTTTCGGACTGGGGTCATTCGGTGCCCACTCGCCCTCCACTTGCTCAAAGGTAGTGTCTTGGCCCTGGTATTCAAAGAGGTCAAAGTCCCCGAAGATGGCTAATCGGACCGTGTGTGTGAATGCAGAGTACACAGGAAAATCGTCCTCGCCTGGGGCTCACGTTGCGGTGGGTTTTCGGACTTAAGGTTTATAATAACCCAAAAACAACTACTGTAAACATCTTTAAGCCCATATGACCATACCTTTAATCCCCGAAAGTGGAAGATCCCTCTTATGACCTAGAGACAGTTCCTTACTTCGCCTCGGGGGTTCATGATGACGTAGGCATGGGTCGCACTTGCGACGCACAGGGAGGTGACGAAGAAGAACGCCCCCGTGTCTCGAACGGCTGACAGAATGGGCAGAAGGTAAGGGCCCAGCCACCGCTCTCCACGAAGGCTGTACCTGCATCCCAAACGGTGTTTGGGGTTTCGGCTTCCTCAATGTGAAGCTCCATATGTTCACATGTGGTCTTTTGGGCTGCAGGCACATGAGTCGGAGCCAGTACATCGAACAAAAGCCTGGCAAGTAGATAGGCTCCAACTCTTGATTGACACAGCGATCCATCTGGCGAGAGATCGCACCAAGGCCTGAGCTCTTGCCAAGGAAAGCTACCAAACCGAAAACACTACTAAAGGGATACCATATATTGCACAGCATGCTTTTCCTATCGTGGACCCCACACCCTATCCTTACCCCCAAACTCTAAACCTTAAGCACGAACCCAGAAGCCGGCTGCCAAGAAGAGCATATCAACCAGAGTTTCCAAGCTGGGTG
>CAJNJA010087907.1:0-20137 GCA_905231915.1 Symbiodinium necroappetens
AAAAAGGATCCTACTATTTGGGGGTACTTTTTTAGGGTCCCGAAAATAAGGGTACCTTATTTTGGGGTCCTTACAATAAGGAACCTACTATTTTGGGTGAACTTTTTTAGGGTCCTCCTATCTTCGGAAACCCCCACCTGGCCGCATCGTGGCCACCCCCAGGTCCCAGGCCTCCAGCACCTCAGCTTTTTGGGCACTGTACTTCCCTAAAGTAGGGTCCCTTTTTGAGGGTCCTTTTCAATCAAAGTGCCGTACTATTATATTGGGGACCGTACTATTATATTGGGGACCCCCCAAAAAAAGGGACCCCAATGTAAGACAACTACCCATCTTCAGGGCCTTTCTTGAGGGTTTCGGCGCTCACGCTCTGACACTCCACTCGAGGCATTCGGGTTTTCGAGGCAAAAAAGGGGGTTTCTAGGGCTTTAGGGGCCACGGCCAATGCAAGATGACAGCGCTCTTGGGAGATCTGGCTTTTCGGGATGCCGTTTTCTGTGCTTTGGGAAAAACTGCAAAAAAGTGGCCTGGTCTTCTCCAAGGACGAACTCGAAAGCCTCCTCCGCCATGGATTCCACGCATTTTCCCTGATGCCGCGTCTCGTATCGCACCTGGACGCGGTCGCCCTTTTGGGGTGAAGGTCCCGCGCCTTCCAACTCCACTCTCTTCAGCAGCCGTCCATCTCCGAGCAGATCGCGAGAGCCCCCCATGATGAAATCAGCTGTGTGCTGCTGCGCTGCTGTGGTGTGATGAAACAAGAAGGGATCTTATAATCTCCGTACACTGGGATAAACCTGCTATCATCGCCGTTCCTTCACTATCAGAGTGCCAAATCGCTCCCAAAGTCAAAGGAGGGGAAAGACAGGTGATGTTGGTGAGTGATTGCGGGTCGATGCTGTGGTGCAGTGACCTTGTCCTCTGATCCAAAGGTCACTGACATGTGGAGACTTTAGGGTTTGCGGGTTTTGGGTTTAAGTTCTCTGAAGGGCAAATGTAATTTACGATTGCAAGAAATGGCACCTGCGACGAGCGGGTCCGAGTCCAGTCAGTGTGAATGGACGTGCGCGGATGCCGAGGTGCCGGAACGTATGCCCATGCATGCCTGATCGTGACTGCATGCAACTCTGTCTGCTATGTGTGTCATGCATCTTATGTAGGGAAAGCCTGACGGTCCCTCAGTGGCATTACGGCATGCGTGCTCATGCTAGCAGGTTGCACATCACACGCCAAAGTCTAGTCTATCACGAAACCAATAATTCCAGATGTGACGGAAAGTCAACAATGCCTGCGCTCACGGCTCGTATGCGTGCGCCTGTCGGACTCGGAAAGGGGCCGCGTTCATGGCGCCTTTCCCTGTCCGTATGGGTCTGCATCAAGAGATGCTATTGCCGCTCTTCGCTCTGTGTCTTATTGCTGGCTTCACGAGAGAATCGGGTTCCCTGCTCTGTCTCTAATCACTAATCATCGGTTTAGGGCACAGGCGCAGGACCATCAGACTTTCAAGCTTGTCACGATTGAAAACTCACGCAAGCCACAAGCTCTGTAGTCTAAACGACAAGCCAAGTTCCAACAGGTACTCGTCCTAGCACATGGATTCATAACGGGTGCGAGCTGCCGGGACCTGTGATGAACTTGCCCATGCACGGGGATGCTGCGAGCCAGCGGCCACCCGGCATGAGAACTAATACCCATGAAGTGCTTTAGGCTTTGTGTTCAATAAAATCTCTGCTCATATCACCCACATGTTTAGGGTAAGAATCAGGCGGACGATAGGTGCCGGAGTCATTGTCCAGGAAAAGGATGAGCGCGCGCTCTGGCGTCTCGCACATGCGGAATGTTCCCGCCATGCGAACCTTGCGAGAGAAGCGGCTTCATCAAACTGTTGAAGGGGCGAATTTGCCCACCCAGACGTGGATTGATGTGTGCATGGCCCTGCAACCAAGGTGGCCTCTGGTGAAGCATTTGCATGCACAGCATGCTTGCCTTGGATGTCAACTCAATGGGATTCTGCACACCAGCCATCAACAAAGAACTCCGTGCCAAGATGCTGAAGAAGTCTTTCGCAATGTTGGCACCCGTCTCCTTGTCACTTTGGCACGAGTTCGGAGCATTGAACTCATCTTCGCTTGCAGTCAGGTGTCTGAAAAGAACATCCCTTCGTCCAGCACCACATATGTGTACACGCGCCTGGTGCTGCGAAACCAACCCATGGAAGTTCAGCAACAGGCTGAGAGTCAGGTATCGAGCCTCCGTCCCTTGCGAACTCCATTTCCCAGCAGTGACAAGAAGTCATTACCTGGAGCGCCCGAAATGTGGATAAGCAGCGATTCACTACGAAAACGTCAGAAGAACCACGGCATTCATGGTGGAGCGATACTATACGACACTACGACGACCGAAGTGGCCTCTTCCCAGCGTTGCTCTCTCGTTGCGCTTCCCGCCCCAGTATGTGAAATGCGGACAAACTCCATCACCTGAACACGTCTTCGGCTTCGGAAGGGCCGAACATGTATTGAAGTGCTTCTGTCGTCCATTGCTGCTGTGTTGCTGTAAAGTGATGCGTGCTCAGCCTGAACCACCTGACAGACGGCTCCATGCAACCCAACTCCGTTCAGAACATGTGCCCCTTGCCTTTTTCAGCGGATCCTTGAACAGCTTCTTGTGCTCCCTGAGGCTGGGGCTCTATGCGGGAGAAAAGATGCGTCAAGATTCAATGCCCAACCTGATTTCTCCGAACTTCTTCGACTACGGCGACGGCTAAAAAGTTCTACTGCGAACGACAGAGAGGCCGAACTGCTGTCCTGACCTGTTGTGTGACTGATGACTGCTCATGCGTCTCGTGACCAAAGTCGATGACCTGCAGCTCCTCTTTTTGAAACTCTCTGCGTCGTGGCAATAAGTGCGGTGGGCTCACGGCGCACCCACAGGACAGTGGTTCGCCGTTCGGCAGCTGCGCTTGGGATTCTGGCCGCGTCTTCGAGAGAGCATCGCTGACGATGAAGGGCACTTCCATCAAGCTCGCGTAGAAGCTCTGCTCGCTGAGATCCACCAGACGGCCTGATTAGGTTCATAAGGACGCCCTGCATGTCTTCATCTTCAACATTGCCGCACACATTCCTGGCGAACTTCTCCCAGCTATAGTTTTTCGCCATCACCTCAGCAACGACATCAGACAGTACCTGAGCGAGGGAAACGCTTACAAAACCGAGGGCTGACATGTGACAGGCGTATCGATGTTGGTACAACGGATTCTCCACACCTATTCTACATGAAGCACGGGTGTCGGTTTGGGGATATTGCACTGGATCCACACGAAATTGAGTTCGGTCTTCCTATAATCAAGAGGTCCCGAATCCCGCTAGTCGCGCACCTTGTAGTAGGCGTTCCGAAGTTGGCTCAGCCGCGTGTTGTCGCTGTCGACGATGACCGCCAGGTAGTCCATGATGACCTGCGTGTCCGGCATCGTGCGGAAACGACCCATAGCTTGCCACACCACTCTGTACGCATCAGCAGCTTGGAGTCGTTGAAGGCCTTGTGCAACTTGTCCCTATCGACGAAACCGACCAACCTCCCGATGGTCCGCACCCAACCGCTCAAGCTGCATCCACGCTTCATGTGCATAAGCCACTGCGGTCTGCCCCGCTTGCAAACTTTTGATCAAGTCGTTGCGTACCACCATTAGCAAGCGCTCGCTTTTATTGCAAGCGGCTATGCGCTGGAGCGCGATGCTGAGCTCGGGCGACAGGCTCATGCTGGAAAGTCAAGGGCGCTGCTTGTCAACCGCCCGATGACCACAAACAAAGGTTCACCTCTTGCCGAGAATCTGAGAAGCACTGCAACTAGCCCTAGCCTACATAATATGCGATGGGATCGCTGCAGTAAGCGACTGTACAAACTTTGGTCCTGGAGCCATCAGTGCCACAGCCTCTTGCATCTGAGTTATCCAGTTGTATTAAGCCATCTTATCAACTCCGTTAGCCATCGCAGCTTTGAAGGCGGACTGAGGCCTGAAAATCCTACATTTTCCAGGCGAACCTGTGCAGATCTGACGTCATCCTATGCGCTGCTGTTCTAGCGACTGGGCACGCGGCTCATCCCAGTTGGAGTTGAACATGTCGCCGAACTTCTCCGAGGTACTCAGGGGCCGCCGCAGTGGTGGGCTTCAGGAGCAATGAGCTCCGAAAAACAACCGCATTCCCGGCCAAGCGGCGCCCAGAGCACGATGTGATACGTCTTGAAGATGTCCAGCGCTTCGAAATCCTTTCCGCTGCATCCCCAACACAACAGCCCAATTACCGCACACTTTGACAACTGTCAAACTGTTGCTAGTCGTAGCACGAGATGCTGCGACGGCTGCCACGGCCCCCATCAGCCCGTTGCTGTGGACTTTCCTCGGTGAAACTCTCAAGTCGCGCGCATATTGGCAGAACCAACGGCTCTTGCTGAGGAGAGAGGCTGAGGGCCTGCAGCACTTCATCAGATCCTTCTCGCTTCTTCTTCTTCTTCTTCAGAGCTGTTTTCCTCTGCGCTGGTTTTTGGCTGCTGTTCAGCACAGTTTTTCTTGGCTCCTGCTTGTCAACACAACGTCCAGAAGCTGAGCGTAAAAAGCTCGCTCTGGCTCTGCGGCACTCATTGCACAACGAAACACCGCCGACTCTGCACAGCTGCTCCCATCCTCCACACTCCGCGCCGGATTCTTCAATCACAACCCGTTCCCTTCGCCACCCCACCTGCACGACCCTGAGGCATGGTGTCAGGAGAAATGCGGCAACTTCGTGGGTTGTGGCAGTGATGGAAGTTCCATCAGTGAACTGAGGCTTACGAGAACGAGCATTTCATCCCCGAAGTACATATGGCAGCATGTTCAGCCATGTTCTTTTGACAGTGACTAGCGTTCGCCTTGGTTCTGGCCAGCAAAGAAGGCAACAAGTCGGTAGGCAGGGAGCGCATGGACACGTAGTACCATGTCGACCATGTGCTACACTGGTTGGAGCAACTAGCTGCAGCTTCTCATCTGACTTCGCCAGGGGCATGGCATCAAGCCTCTGAAAAACAGATGCTGCAACTCAGCGTCACCAAAGCAGGCTGCAGGAGCTTTGCAGGACCCATCGGCGATATCTCCTCCGAATCTGAAGGAAAAGGCGTTCAACAAACCTCTCGGTCAGCTGGCATCCAGTGTCCTTTGCCAGGAGATCGACCACCAGCTCACCAGCCTGTCAGGAGAACGGTGGATCTGACGTTCTGAGATTCGAGGGGTCCCTTATTCAAGGCACCAGCTTTGCTTCGGCGTCTGGCTTTCTGGACGTTTTTTCCTTTTTGTTGAGGTGGTGTGGAGGGGAGGGGGCTGGGACCTTGAAATTCCTGAAATCAAGAATCCAATATTGGAGGTCCATGCCACTGAGCAATAATCCCCCATCTCTATTGAAACTCGCATGCGGAGACAGCAGCGGTCCTTCTCAGTCCCACGGCGGAAGACCTTGGAAGCAGTCACTCTGAACACACTAACCACTGAAAGCCTAAACCTACGACCCCTGTGCAGTCTTGCACCCGTGGCTACAAACTCAGAGGAGTTTAGCAATAGCACTATCCGAAAGCCCCTAAGCCCCTAAACCCCTAAATATCCTGAACCCCTTAACCCCTAAATATCCTAAACCCCTTAACCCCTAAATATCCTAAACCCCTTAACCCCTAAATATCCTAAACCCCTAAAGCCTCCTTTGGGGGCAACTTCCGGCCGGCTCTTAGCCCCTCGCGTGCAGTGGCCCGCGGAAGTGCGCCTTCAGCTCACAGGGAGACCAAAAAGAGGCGGCGCAGAGTGTAGTAGTCCTATGTACAGCTACTTTTGTATAGTATATAGTATAGAGTACACACCGTAGTATCTATATCTATATATTCATAGATATATATATATATACATATATATATATATAAAATCAGCTGCAGTCATCTATACACATACAGGACAAAACTATATCGAACCGGGCTCAAGCTCTCCTGATTTTGCTGTCCATATCCCGTTAAAAGGCTCGTCAAAGATGCAGTGAAGCCACCAGGCGTGCCAAAGCAGAGACATTCACGTGCGCCGTCCCCACCTTCGAGTCCTGAAGCCATCATTCTATTAGTTTTGCGTTTGTATACCTATAGTAGTACTGTTTTGCAGTTTTTGGGCTCCCGCATGTTAGGATGGCTTGCTTGGCTTTGCCTTCCCTTTTGTCAATTCCGCACTCTCTCTCTCTTCCAAGCGCCCCGAATATGGCTGCCTTGCCTAGTGGGTCGAGACCCGTCCTCTGCCCAAAGCCCGGAGCCTTTCTCTCGGATGGTGAATTCCAGAAAGTCTTCTGCATCCTCGGCTTGATCTGCAGTTACATCAGCTGGTAGAAGTTGAAATCTTGGTTCGCGGAGGAATGATGCAGCGTAATGCGATTGACCATGGCTGCAACTCCCTTTTCCCTGGATCGGCTCATGAACGATGTCCTGTCTGATGCACAGTTCTGCTTGCAAAAGTAATGCCTGAAAGGCTGAATGAGAGATGAGCTTTACAAGGATCTCCAATTAAATACTGCAAAGAATGATCGGCCTCGAGGCTTGGAAAAGCCGCAGATGGCATACGTACAGCACAGCGCACAAGTGGGACCTGCAGGTGGACAAGTAGGCTCGCCTACATCTTAACTCGGGTTGTCTATGCTTAGATCTTCTAGTTGCCGTTCTGCTGCTCTCCAGGCCTCATACTTTACCAGACCTCTGTACATGTATCTCTGGTTGATGTGAAACATGCCACTCGCCAGTCTGTGCTAGCGTTCGCAAGGCATCTCGACTGATTATGCCCTTGTTGAGCCCATCAGCCACCATATCTCTGGTGTCTACCCAGCCTAAGGCATGGATAATCGGACCAAGAAACTCTCTGAGCTTCAAGAGATGCAGAAAAACAGATTGATCAGTACACTTTGGCTCTTCGCTTACAGCCCCGCTTACGACGGACTTGGCATCAAGAATAAGAAACAGCTTGAGAGCATTCTCACCGCTGTCTTGAATCCGTGCCAGCTCAACTGCCGTTTTGGGACCCGTCAGGATCTCGGTCATGGCGGAATTTATGATGGTTGCAAGACCCATCAAGTCGAGCGCGGAATGCAATTCTGCCGCATACGTGGAGCGGCAAACTTTCGACTGCTTTTTCGAGACATACTCTAAGACCTGAAGTTTATTGACACCGACACAAGGCCCAGCACGACTCGTAAGCGCGATGATTCCGCTACGCACTGCCGTATGTTCTTGATCCTCACTCTTAAAGCTCGAATCTGAAATCGCAATGATAGCCCATGGACCCTCAAGCTTCTTATAAACCACATCAAGCGGTTTCACTTTTAGATACTTCAAGACCCTGTTGAGATTAATGACATCCCCTGCTGTGGGCGCCTTCATCTTACGTTGCAAAGCTGACACAAAGACCGCGACATCAGGCCGCGTCTGAGTGACCCAGGCTACGCCACCCAGCAGTGATCTGAACTTGTCGTGAACACTGTCATCCACAGGAGTCTTGGGATCCTGCAGCTTGAGATCTTTGTCGGGTATCGGTTTGAGCTCCGATACATAGTGCGCTTGAGACACAGACCTGCTTCCATCAGCAGACAAGGTGTGTTTAAGTCCAAGGTGTTCAAAATTATCGCGATCCAACTTTAGTTGATCGAAATGATGCTCTAAAATTTTTAAGGTTCTTTTGACTTCAGCATCTATTCCGGCCAACTTCAAATCGTCAACATGAACACTTAAGATTAACACAAGGACGGATTGAGAATCATGCTTCACATACAATTGCTCGTCTACTTTGATGGCTACTAGTCCTATCTCAGCAAGCACCCTTTTTAGAGCCTTATTCCACAACCGTGGTGCATCTTTTAGTCCGAAACCTGGCTTTAACATGTTCAAGCACTCTACTTGCGGATCAAAATCTGACATGCCTGGCAAGGTTCTTAACAGCTCCACACTACCGGCCGGTAGCTCCAGCTGCACGCTGCGCAACACAGCATCCTCGCCAGAAGCATGCAACTCTTTGAAACTCAATCCTCGCAGAAATGCTTCGGAAACATCAGCCGAGTAAATCGGCCAAGAGAACTGCACGGCAATTGCAATCACCAACCTTTGAGCCCAACGTGTGGTTGTTCCGGCGAAACTCTTAACTTCCTGTAAATCTTTAAACCCTTGAACAACCATACGAGCCTTGACCTGTTTCGATCCCTCAATTTGTTTCCACTTGAGAACCCATTTACTGGTAAGAATGTTGTTGCACTGCTCGCGCGGAGTACGTGCCCAAGCTTTGTGATTATGCCAACGTGCCAGCTCTTTCAACATGGATTTGCGGCACTCATCTGCATTCGCAAGAGCTTCCTGACGCGAAAGAACATTGTGGGTTCGCTCGATCACTGCGTCATCGCTACCCACATTGAAAACCAACAAATCCCCTACTTGAACCGGAACCTTGCAGGTAACTAGATACTTAGTCACGGCACTACTAAATGCAATTTCGGGTCCACTCGTGGACAGCTCATCTGTTGTGAAGACAAACACGTCCTCAGGAGCTTCCGTGACAAGAACTGTTGGTGGATGAACTGCGAAGTGAGCGAACATGCTTTGAGCACTCTCAAAGTCTTCAGGCTCCGACTCCATGTTAGAATCTGATGCAAGATCGCTGTTACTTACAGGAGGAGTGTAGATGTCAAAGCGCTGTGGTGAAGATTGCGCCGCGGCATCCTCCAAGGCTAACTGACGCCTCTGCCTCCTGCGACTTACCTCTGCAGTTACATCCTCGAGCGTAGGCAGCGTGGGATCAAAGGGACCGCCAAGGTTTGGAACGTCGTGAACGACTTGTCTCAAAGACGCCACAATCTCGGAATCAACACAAAAGAACTGTACCAATGCAACGTCACAGGTACCTGCGAGTTTGGCGACATTAATGTGCTGTGTTCCGGGCAAGTATGCATGATGCCAGACTTCATGGTGGCCGTGACGCCACCACAGAACAAAGGAATCATCGCATGTCACGGCTGGCAATGACTGCAAACACGAGCCAAATCTAAACGACACCACTCCACTAAGATTTAGCGCACAAGAACCCACGTGAAGACCGGCCAGTAAAACCCTAGGAAATCTCTTATTGGCCTCACACGCCAACCACGATTCCTTAGACCTAAACCAACCTAATCTAATAGAATCTCCACGTGCATCCTCGGCCGCCGCACAAAGATATGCCACCGGCGAATCTGCAGGCAGCATTGTCATGAAACACCAAAACAAAAGCGCCCTTCGCACGTCTTGGACTCTGCAAAGCATAAGCCGGCCCTGCCACTTGATGCCAATTTGTCCATCAAGAACCGATGTCAGATCGGCAACAGTGGCTGGACCAAACCACGAATGCGCATCCTTAGTACTTGCTTTGCGATAAAATTCTACCGCATCGCCGACCTTAAGATCAAGGAGTTCACCAGGCATACGGGTTTTCCCCCTATCAGCTCTACGCATTTTGTTTTCAGCAGTAGCTTGCACCATACTGTCTATGGCAAGCTGTCTAAGTCGGTCACAATCACGGTCGTCTGGATTATCTCCTGCTTCGGCATCCACTACTCCTAAGAGCGGCGGTGTACGGCCGAACACTGCCTCAAAAGGAGACGAACCACCCATGGAGAACAAAGCATTCTTAGCGAAGACCGCATCGGCGAGCAAAGCATCGAACGACACTTTCAAACCCTCAGCTGTAGCTTGCTCATCGAGAACATGCAGCTGCCTTCTCAATATGGCGTGATGTCGCTCCACAATAGAAGCGTGCTGCTCCTTTGCCAACAAATGTAACTTGATTCCTCTTGCCTCCAGAGCAGCAGCCGCCTCGGGAGATGAGAAAGCTCCTTCCTGATCCGACGTAATTTTACAAGGAGGTCCAAACATTGAAATCCAGTGACTGACAACTCCTTCGAGGACAGAATCAAGATGTTTAGAAACGATGCGACGCGCTACAGTGAACCTGGTGGTTCGGTCAATCATGTGGAGAACTACTTTGTCTTTGAAGAACAAAAGATCAACCTGGATTTCTTGATTGAAACGAGTGGTGATTGTGGAACTGGTGATTGTGCGAGGTCCAGGTTTGGACCAATTTCGGCATATGTCACAGGTATCAACGATTTGCTGTACCAACAGCATTATGTCTTGTGGAACGCCTGCTGCGGTTAGCAAGGTTTTCATCTTCTGTGCAGACGCATGGAACCACCTGATATGTAATTTGCGTAGCGCTCTTCGGACTACGCCTTCACGAACCGACCTGAGATCTATCAGGGCCCGTCCCAAATCAAACGAAGTCCATCGATCCTCATCTGCTGCTTCACCCGCTGCGGGTGCGCCATCGTCAACACCTTCGCCTGGAGCTGGTGCACCTTCACGCGACTCAGCGGGATCCCTCAACCGTGCATTCACACCCACTCCGGGATCCGACGCTTGCGCTTCGGCATCCCGCCTACCGGGACCAGCATTTGTGGAGGACGACGGATTAGCACGTCTGACGCGTAGAGGCTGCACATCCGTATCACGCTGGGCGCGTTCCGCCGCTGCACGTAGCGCTTCAGCATCTTCTGGATGCATCTCACGACTTCCCACTGCTCGAATCCTGGACTCATCAAGTGAAGCTGTAGGTTCAGCTGCCGTGGGTACTCGCACATCGCGAGGGTGGCCACCCTTTCTTTCACGGCCTAAACCTTCTGGCATCACACGTGCTAGATTCCATTGACAATTTTCATCTAAGGTGTGAGTCTTATCACCCCTAGGTTTATTCTTAACACATCCAGCACAAGTCCACTTGGAAGCAGCAACATCGGGAAATTTGCAATGTTCGGACCTGTCATGAGACGGATGATCCTTGCGTTTATGCCAACGGCAGCCAGGACATTTTACCTTCTCCACTGTGGGAAACATTGCCTGGCCACGCGCAGGCTGCATGAGACATTCCACAATGCCCTGGGCCAACAAATCACAAAAGGCTGACGACCACACTTTCATGTCACAACCTTTTGATGCAAGACTTTCATGACCGCAAATGCTGACACTAAAACGCTTCTTGTGACTAACCGCTGCACTCGACTGAGGCGCGCCTTTGCATTTCAAATCAGCAAACCGGCGAATGATTACGTCACTGGAACTCACCAGTTGTGTTGGTTTTCGGATTGGTAACCCGGACTTTTTATCAATTAAACCGAGCATACCCTGATCGAAGGTTGTCTGATAAACAGTACGGCCCTTCATATGGCGAGCCCAGTGTGGGCTGCCAAACATGTTACTATCATCAGGTTGCTCAGCGACGAAATGGTTACCGCAGTCCATTTGAAAAGATGCAATTTGTGCTGCAAGACCGACAAGATGATTGTCATTGTTACATTTCAATCCAGAACGTCTGCACGCAGGCGAAAGTAAGATGACTTGGGGCCGTTTTGTTTCGAGATACTTCCACAACAAACTGACTTCACGAGGATTATGCAAATTGATGCCGATCGTCAGATCAAGATTCCAGCCGGTCTTTACACCGTGCTTCTTGCTGATAATCCACGCTGTTGTGGCGTCACCACCGAAAATTTCCATGACCTCAACAAAGTCATCCCCAATCGGATCTTGAGAAGCAGCAAATTGCTCCATGCTAAAGACACCGCGATGCCTAAGTCGTGACATAGGCGCCTGCATGGAGGATCCATGCATCCAACGGTACTTGCCAACAAGGAATGAAAGAAGACTGGACTCAAACTCATCGGACTGACTAATGTTTTCAGACCTGGCACCGGACAACTCAGGAGTCCAAGAAACACAGTCCGTGTGTTCCATGATGCTACTCAGATCGTCGCCTAGATCGTCGTTTGATTGCTCGACGACGAACTTCTTGGGCTTGATGACGTGTCCAGCCTTAAGTTTTGCTTTACGCTTCTCGGCTTCCTCCGTGGGATACGCTGTCTCGGCACCAATTTCCTCACCGTCTTCAAAAGACACGCGGACAGTATGCGCCAACATACCAGGACTTGATCGTCCAATCGGAAACTTCAAGGATCTAAGCTGATCAGTTTGATGTTGGCCTAAGTGCACAAAACCACGACTGGTGTAGGCATTGATAGACCACCTATCTCCACGCCATGGTTCTGGACCATGGTATAATCCGGGGTCGAAAACCATGATCTTGTCGTGACAATCGTGAATTCGGCCTGGCAGCATACGACTGCCGACCTTACGAAGCGAAGTTCCTGTATCACGGTTTCCACTGACCATCTCTAGCCAAAGTCCTCCCCCGACATAGCTGCCAACACAAATCAAGACGTTCAACTCTCCTTTCAAATTATGTACGTCTTTGTGCGTGGTGAGAGGATTATTGTTGTTAATCGCTAGAGATGACCAGCGCAAACTCTTTTCTCTAGTCTGAATGAAGAAATTTATGTACCTGACAAGCTCCTGATGTCTGTTTGTGGCATTGGTTACTCCGGCAAAGTTGCCGTGAGCATATGCACCGAATGTGTAGCACTCTGCTCTGCCAAGCTCATCACTCGCAATCTGACGAGCACCATGATTGGTCTGGAATGGCGTATGACGCAACAACAAGTGACAGGTTTCGCATCTGGCGTCGCCCTGCAACCTAAAATCTCTGGCCATGGCCTCGGCCTGATCCAGAGAGCAAACCTGAACGTATGTCGTATGGGGAACATGACTTGGCACATCAGAGCCATCGGCTAAAGAATCAACAATACTTAACTCGGGTTGCCTATGCTGGTTGCCGTCTGCCGTCTCAACGGTCACATGATGTGTTACGTTACCCTGCATGCCGGAAATGGCAGAAGAAACGATGGAGGATAGTACTCGAGTCCACCTCTCATCACGATCGCTGCCAACATGTCTTGAATCGGCATGCTTTAACGCGGCATTGCATTGACACAACCTGCTACGCATGTTGAAATTTGTGGCCAAACGGATCACAGTGTTGCAAGGTTTGAGCTGGTTTGTTTCGTATCTGCACCAAGCATGCTCCGAAACATGCAAACTCGGCATTAAAGCAAGGATATGTTGCATGTTCCAAACCTGACTTCTGTTGTTGGCCTCAATCACCACCATACGTCCACAAGCCATCTGAGCATTGACAAGATCACACAAATGCGAGGTGCGCGATGCATCTCTCTTGTTGCAGTTCCTGCGCAAGGACCTGCCAAACGAATCCACAAACAAGTAGGCTTATCGTTTGACAGACCCTGCAGCAATCGAACACAGTGTCCTTTTGAATGCAAATCATGATGTATGCTAAAAGTTCTGAATCCCATGCTTTGCAAAAGTCTCTGTCTGAGACCGTCCTTATCCGATATCACCCAAACCAAAAGCCCTTCGATCGACTTTGTTTCGGACGATACCACATGAGGCAAATCTCGACTGATCACTCCTGGCTTAGTTGCTTCTGACTGCGTCAGCGCTGTCCCCGTCGCGGCGACACGCTGCGTTCCCCCTGCCTACACGACATCTGGAAGTCAAGACTTTTATCGATCCTTGACCCTGCAGCGCTTGAGGCTTCAGCATCTATCGGGAGAATCAGATGCCCGCTGTCCGACATCATCAAGTCATAAGCCACAGTGCCCGGACAACGCTGGATATCGCACCCAGCAGGCCCAGGCAAGATCAACTTATTGTTTCCCATATCCAAGATGCCCCTAAAAGCTTTCAAGCTACGAAGCCCCAGCAGCGGTGGCAGGTCGGAATCCGAAATGACAGGAGCAGTGAAGCTACCCGGCACAACCTCGCCATCATCACTGCCCAACCGAATCGACATGCGCTTGGCTACGGCAGCACTCTGAGCACTTTTGCCGACACCCTCAACACTCAAAGCCTTGTTCATTCGAAGTGTTTTGGCTGGGGTGCCCACAATCTCTTCCATGCGCCGCGCCGTGCGCTCACCGACAAGATTGTCGTGAGCACCCGGATCTACAAGTAAACCCGGTCTGTCCGACTGCAGCCGTGTACGCAGATGATAGGCCTTGCCTTTGCCACTGTCATCGACACACTTGTCTCCGGGAGCTGAGTGCACCTGATCATCTTCATCAGTCTCCCACCAAGCCATGAGCAAGGAGTTGAGCTGCAGTACAGTGCGCTGTCGTTCTAAATCCTCAGCACTCGGACCCTGCTGATTTGGCGGCGGATGTTTAGGCATTGGTACACCAGGTCGGAGTGCTTCAACCGACCTTGTAGCACCGTCGCCAATCGGAGAGTGAGCAACTTGAACAGGTGATGAAGAAGTGGCTGGTGCGTCGGAACCAGACTGCGAAGATGCGACCACCGTCTCAGCAGTCCAACGAGGGGGACTGTCTGGCCCTTGATCGGACCGTCTCGATTTACGCGACCTTTGACTGCTGATCTGAGACACACTTTCGAGCCTAGCAAGATCATCATCAAGTGAGGTCCTCCGTTGGCTTCCAACCTCACTCAGAGGAGGCGGAGTGCCCAAGTGATAATGAAAGGCAACTCCTGGCATGGCATTCCCGGCCACACCTGCATGCCACACTTCGGCGCGTGGAGCCGCTGCACTTGAAGTGAGAGCAAGCGTAGGTCCTGATACACCATGCTCGGATGTATGCATCGTTCCGGACCCTTTTCCACTGCCTTTGTTCACTACCATTGGGCACCTCCTCCAGAGATGCTCTTCGCTTCCGCACTTGCTGCATTTCAGGATTTGCCCATCACGACCCTTGGGATTCTTTCGTGAAAAGCCTTTTCCTGAACCCTTCGATTTTGATCCTCCCTTGTTCCCAGCAAAGGCGCTGGGTGGAAGAAAAGCAGCATAACTCCTGGCATACGGGCCCGATCTTAATTTGTGGACATGACGCCCGGTGCGGAAGTTGGATCTCCGATACCTGCGTGGCGGTTTACCGGTAAAACGTCGCCAACGCCTTCTGGCAAGCACATAATCCTGATACAACTCGTTTTCGCGGGCATTGTTGTCTTGTCTCGACTCCCCGTCTATCTCAACCACACTATAAGCCCGAATACCTTCATCTAAAGAACCCGTGTCCGTCTCTGTGGCTGAGGAGAACTCCTCGTCTTCGTAGAAGGAGCCGCATGTTGCACACCTATCCCAGCTTCCTGTCTCTTGGTTGTTAACGTTGCCACCTACATAATTTCCCATGTCTTCCGCAGCTGTTGAGGGCATAGCTGACGACGTGGGAAAGGAAGCACCAGCCCAAGGATCACATCCACTTCCGAATGCACCGCAACCACTACCCATATCGGCTGGGAAGTTACCGGCTGCTGGAGTCCCAGAAGACCCCGCAGATTCACCAGCAAACGTAGGATAGAAGTGATAAGTGCCCGGATCACCTACACCTGCCTGATGACTAGGATGTCGCAATGATCCCTCGTAAATGTGTCCTTGACGCCTGATTCGCTCCAGGAGTGCAACCAGTTGTCCCTCGTCCTGAGGAAGATTTCCGTTAGTGGGCTGCAACAGGCGATCCAACTGATCAGCCGATACGCCCAAAGCCCGCAACAGCAACCAGGCTAGCCCCTGATGATTAAGACCGAGCCCTCCCCTCATGGTTGCTCGGTTGCGAAGCACATCAAATCGCACAAGGAAAGCATCCACGTTTTCCTGGGGAATCCTATGGAAATTCAGGAAATCACTTACCGCTCGCGTCTGTGCCTCACCATCCAAGGGACTGTATCGCCTGGCCAACGTTTGCACAAGAATCATTAAACCGGTGATGTGATTGCCTGTCTGAGGATCAATGGCTCCCTGGGACAAACGTTCTGGCGGAATCTCGCGAATGGGTTCCTTGGCGCTGCCGGTAACTTGCATCGCAGCGATTGGCCCCTGACGTGCTGGTTCAATGTCAGTAGCACTCGCCCATAGCACCAAATCGGATATCCAACACCTCAAGGTGTAAGTATGGTTTCTTTCTATCGACCAAGCTGGCGGTACCTTTAGCGTCGCTGTGCCAACATATGGAGGCCCGGCGTCGCCTACATGCGCGTGCTGGCGCGGATACCCCTGTGCTTGGCCCCTATTGAAACCCGGCACCATAAAGAGAACCATGACCAAAGCTGCAAACAGGCTAAACCATTTCAGAACCCCTATTCTAGAATTGCTTCCTTTGCTACGAAGCTTACGCTTATTGCCCTGACGCTCACGTCGTCTTCGTTGCTTCCTGGTTTCCACACCACGACCCTTATGCAAGTTCTTATCTTCAAGACGCCTAAAAGCACCAAAAGACCTATCATCTGGAAACGGAGGCTGTGAACTTGCCTTCGCATGTTCACTCCAATTCCCCGACCAAACCTGCACCTGTCGTCGATGTTGTTTCCTACCAGAAAGATCACAAAGCATCGTGCTCACGAATGCCTTCAACTGCTCGGGCAAATGTAGAGGATTAGGGAAATCAACACTGACACCACAAGACATGCGCCACATCATCCCTCGGTGCGGCCGTGCCCGCTGCACTGAAGCAGCAACGTAATCACGATGCGCAAACTCATAACCAAAGTCATGGGGCATGGGTTTCGTTTCACTTTGGCTTACGTCTACAACAGCAGAATACGAAGCTTCTTCAGATGAACTCACACTACCGTGGTGTTGAAGATCAAGAGCCTGTGTCACACGGGTTGCACTGGAGAGTCCTAAACCACTACGGGGTTTTGGGTCTGCCGACATCTCGATCTTAGGGACAACCGGAGGGCCTAAACCACTAGGGCTTAGAGGGTTAGTTGCTGCGCCACCATCCTCAAGATGTGGCTCATTCGTCGTGCGTACGTATGCGCTCACGTTCGCGCCCAACTCCGGTGTTGTGTCTCGTAGTCGCGACCCATGAGGCCGTCTTGGACCAGACAGACGGGTGTGCATCACGACATCGGTGACAAACTTGTCGTCGCCGACGTCGCGAAGTCCCTCGGTCCTCCGATCAAAAGACTCCTCCTTCCGGTGTTCGCTGTCCGTCAGCTCTCGTCCTTCAACTTGATCATCAAGCTCGTCAAGGATACTGATCAATCTGTTCAACACATCCTGTAACCGAAAGTCTCTTTCTACGTCGGCCGTCAATGCAGTGAACAGATCATGCGTTGCGTTCTTGGATTCGTTGTCATGCTTCAAGACATCGTAGCTGTAGTTATGCCCCTCACCAATAGAAATTTCCAGCTCGGGAATCGCATTTCCCTCCAGGTAGCATGTGACCAAGAAGACTGCGAATGACAGAGCTGCGAGAAAGAAGCAATGATAAGGAGCGAACCAGCGTGAGCACCCTGAGTGCTCCGCTACCAAGTTGAAATCTTGGTTCGCGGAGGAATGATGCAGCGTAATGCGATTGACCATGGCTGCAACTCCCTTTTCCCTGGATCGGCTCATGAACGATGTCCTGTCTGATGCACAGTTCTGCTTGCAAAAGTAATGCCTGAAAGGCTGAATGAGAGATGAGCTTTACAAGGATCTCCAATTAAATACTGCAAAGAATGATCGGCCTCGAGGCTTGGAAAAGCCGCAGATGGCATACGTACAGCACAGCGCACAAGTGGGACCTGCAGGTGGACAAGTAGGCTCGCCTACATCTTAACTGTAGATGGGGGTTTCCGAAAATAGGGGACCCTAATATAGTACCCGTCATAGTAGGATCCTTACTTATAAGGACCCCAAAATTAGGTACCCTAATTTTCGGAAAGTCCCAGATGGACATGGAGCACCGCAAAATGCATCGAAGTCTCCCAAGTCACGGTCACTGATCCCTCCGCCGCCCCCCAGGCCTCGGCAGGGGACCAGCACGTTCAATGGAACCCGACAAGTCAAGACGACATTCATGGTAGACGGCCTTGATCTAGGGAGTTTGGATTGTAGTGTTACAAGAATAAGAACAAAGTGATACTACCTTCGGAGTGCGGCATGCAGCTTGGTACTATATACACGAGTCGTTGCAAGGGATCCACGGCCGTGAAGCCCAAACTTTCGAGAAGCCGCGCACATTGTCTGGAACGCAATAGCGTAGTGGCGTAGTAAGAGGCATGCCTTGATAAAATGCCAGGAGCATCTGCGTCCGAGTCTCAGGGTGCGAACCTGCCGAGCCAACGCCAGATCGTTCGATCTTGTCGCCGAGGCGGACCACCTGTGCAAGCGATTGTTGCTGATGCGGAAGGTAACACCATAAAGTTCTGCACTTTTTTCGGAGAGATTTTGCCCACGAATCCCTAAATCCAAAACCCTTAACCGCAAAACCCTTTTTGCATCAGGGCTTGTGCCATTTCTTGGCTAAGGGATTTTAATTAAGCTGCCATAATCGGGATCTATAGTAAATAATAGGGTTTCGTTATTTTTGTAACTTAAGTTAAATCCCTAAGCAATAACCCAGCAACTGGACCGAGGTGCGCAGTACGGCTTCTTGCAGCCATCGGAAAGGCTCCGGCCCTGGCAACGACGCACGAAGCAAGTCGCATGTAGCATTGTCGCTATCAATCTTCTTTCGTCTGTGTTGCGGATTTTCTACATACAAATACGGTTCTTACTTATGATTTACACTGAAGCATTACCCTTGGCTATGCCTGCAAAGCTTACGCAGTCAGAGTCCGGTCCTCCAGAATCTGCACTCGGATGACGGCACTCGGCGTCCTTGTGCTTTGTGATAGCACTGTAGTTTATCACAAGGCACAGGTAAGAAGGGTCGCTACCAAGCGACGTCGAGGCCACATCCATGTCAAGGCAGATGCAATTGCAGCATCCATTGCAGAAACCTAAGCATCCTTGTTGCGTCTTGTGGCGGCTGATGAAGTCTCTATTGCAGTACTTAAACTGCTCAGCTGCATGGGCAGCGGACATCTTAAACGAGAAGCTGCTCCGGATACTTTTTGCCAGAGCTTAGCTTGTCTGTTGACTCTTCGGACCGCAGATCATCGAGCCAGGCTACAGAAAGGCAGGGCTCGACCAGGTTTCGCAGAATCACGACAAGCCAGGACCTCTCAATTCTGCAGTGTAGGGCCGCCACGGGGGGAGGCAGACCTAGCACTCCGACGAAGACATTAAGGCTGCAAAAGGATCCGCACTGGCCTGGATGCTTCTTTCCGCTTGGATGCTGAGCCTGGGATGTGTCAGTTGCGATTCACCCGTCTCCAGGCCCGCTCTAGGTGCCCAACGTTTCCGGGACGCTCGCCTTCGACAGGGGCAACACTTTTGGAGCCAAAAACCCCTTACCACCTTAATACAGAGATGGCTCAACGTATCTCCTCGAGGGGGCTACAGTAGGCGTCCCTGAACCATGTATGCAAGAGAAAA
This sequence comes from Symbiodinium necroappetens, assembly GCA_905231915.1. Classification (NCBI taxonomy): domain Eukaryota; class Dinophyceae; order Suessiales; family Symbiodiniaceae; genus Symbiodinium; species Symbiodinium necroappetens. The sequence goes on from CAJNJA010087907.1 coordinate 19,283, forward strand.
CTCAACAAAGCACAAGTGGCAACTGAGCCCGGCATGCGGAGCATTGTGAACGGACTGCGGTTCACTTGTTGCATACCGGAGTTGAAAAACGTGGTCAGGTTCCTACATTAGCTCTGCAGTAAGGTCTAAATAGCCTACCGTGGTGTGCCTAGCTTGGTTTACTACACGAATCAGGCTTCGATCCGATCTCACGTTTTGTGTGTTTGCGCAGTCGTTGCACATGGGGTGCTGGAAGCCCGATTGGAAATACAGTGCTGCGCACAAGGCCTTGCCTCAAAATTATCCTAAATGCGGTGCAGACATGCCAGGAGCTGTCAGTAACTTGGCTCCGGCACTGTACGGCTAGCTAGATCACACTGCTGGACTTCTGATTTGGTGATACGACGATGACACTGTTGATGGTATAGATCCTGCATTACCTTACGGGCCCTAAACTATGGGAATTATGGCATCTTCCTTATTATGGGTAGTGCAGGAGTTATACCATCAACCGCATGAAATGAATTTCAAGATTCGTGACGGTGCGTCCCAAATCCACGACTCGACACCCCAGCCCGAACTTGGGGAAGATCCCGCGGCATCTGAAACCATGTCGTCTGAAGCCAGCTCGTGTAACGAGATACATATACACAAATATGCATATGAACAAATAAATAAATAAATAAATAAATATTATATATATGTGTGTGTATGTAGATACGCAAACGTGTGTGTGTGTCTCTGTGTGTGTGTGTGCGTGTGTGTGCGCGTGTGTGCGCGTGTGTGCGCGTGTGTGCGCGTGTGTGCGCGTGTGTGCGCGTGTGTGCGCGTGTGTGCGCGTGTGTGCGCGTGTGTGCCCGTGTGTGCGCGTGTGTG
>CAJNJA010087918.1:0-50281 GCA_905231915.1 Symbiodinium necroappetens
GCATTACATGAACGTGTAGAGATCTCCCGAAATTGAAGACAATTTTACAAATTCCAAAATATTGAGTTTCTATTATTTCCAAAATTTCCAAAAATTCCAAAATTTCCGAAATTTCCAAAATTTCCAAAAATCTAGACCCTATTCCGCAGAGTCGGTCCTAAACAGTAGGGGGAGAATTTTAGAAATTTCAGAAATTTTCGAAATTTCGAAAATTTCGGAAATTTTGGAAATTCTGGAAAGCTAGGAGGAGAAATTTTGTCAACTTCGGAATTGAAATTAGAAGAGGTGATTGCCACCCATCCGTTGACAGATCATGCCTGATTAAAAGGCAAAGGAAAAGGTGTGGGTTTTTTGGGGGGCGGTACTATATATATATATACACATATGTGTATATTTTTTAAAATAACAGTGGAGCTGCGTGTCAAAGGTTCGGCTCCAGTCGCTCGAGATGTGCTGACGGGCTCAAGATGAGCCTTGATAGCTAGGGTTTAGGGTTTAGGGATTAATTAGGGTTTAGGGTTTAGGGTAGTTCCTGTTACCGCCCTAAGCCTCGCCTGACCTAGTCGAGCCTGACCTCGTCGAGCGCGAGTGCCAATAACAACTACCTATCTATCGACATATGCATATTTATATATATATATATAACATACATACATACCTACAGACATACATGCGTACGGCGTACATACATACATACGTACATACATACACAACTCATACGATACAATCTGTGGCTTTTAACGTATATACTATCTGCTCCGATACCCTCTTTGGTGAGAGTCGTTTCGTGACCTTAGTCTCGTGCTGTCTCCTAAGCCTAAGTTTTTCGAGGCCCTCATCCTAAAGCGGCTCTTAAGGTAGAGGAAAAGGGCATGGGTTTCCTATCTATGTAGGACAGCAGAGGTCTCTGCAAGGATTGGCCCTGACCTTGCCTGGCCTCTTGGTGACTTTCCATAGCATCTGGCCGGACCGGCGAAGCTGTACGTTTCGTCAGAGCCCTGCTGTAGGCGCCCTTCTGCCGAATCATGTGCGATGCGACTGCAGTGTTTCTGTTCCTGTCGCATGGTATTGCCCGAGGCTATCAAGCATTTCGCCCCCAACTCGTCAGCTCACTTTGCATTCTGCTTCTGGGGCGCACACAGTTTCTGAGGAAGTCCAGCTTAAAGCTGGCAGTTCCAGCATTGGGGTTTCGTGAGTTTCACGGCCGATAGTCTTTTCGAGGCAGTGTTCAGGGACCGATAGTGCTTGGTTGGCCGCAGCTGTGAAAGTGCTTTTGCTTGGTGGCAAAGCTTTGGGAACCTCGCAATGACGTGCTAGCTTATTCTCTTAAAACTTATAACTGACAATCCCGACAGTCGGGGTGGGATGTGTTGAGCTGCTGCAGATGCTAAGAACCTGCAGCTGCAAGCTATGTCAGCTATGTCTACAAAATATTTCCAAGGTATGTTCGAGAACATCCAGGCGGTGCAGGTGAGTCATCGCGGAAGCTTGTTCGTTGTTGGCTGCTGTCTACTGTTCAGAAGGCTAGAGGAGAGATCGGCGACCTATACTCATAGTGTGAGACTGTCATCTTCATCACATCGTGGAAACTGCTGGCCACACTCCATAACATGGAGAGCATGAGGCTCTCAAGTTTCTTCGTAGTTCAATCATTGAAGTCACTGAGAACATGGGAGCTTCCGGCTGCCAGGTCAAGGACGACATGCTGAGGGCAGTGTCCACACCTCAGCCGACTCTCCGTCTTTGGCCCTGCGTAACTTAGTGACCGTCGGTTATGGCAACGGATATGCAGTTTGACCGGTAGCTTGGCGGGTACCTATAGCGATCCTTCAGTGAGGCGGAGCGTTGCAAGATGCAGCGATACAGGCGGCACATGCCGCAGGAACATACAACTACCTGCATCAGTTTCTACCCGAATGGGAATGATTATCGCGCGTTGGTACAATGCAATGTGACCAAAGGAAGTCATGCGGCGAGAGCTCTGCTCCGGGAGAAGCAATAGCCACGTGGCCAATTTAAACATACTGCAGGTTTCCCTGGCACTATTCTGTTGCCAAGCGTGTACTGGTAATAAGACGATCGGCGATTCACTACAAATACTCTTCGTTGCCGAGCATAGTCATGGCTACTGCTGTTCCCGTCGTGATGGCTGCAAGCATGTCGTGGCGATGCTTGTCAATCGATTGGCTGGAACAGCTCGTGTTATGTATGTTGAAGCCAGCTGTTACTGGCCTCTTTCAATTGTTCTGGACGTTACATATGCTTTTTGAGACTTGGGGAGCTCTTCGCCGGCATAAACCGTTTTCGTTGCTAGCTGCTAGCTCTGATCGAATCGCGTAGATGAACCGATTAGAGGCCTGCGCTGTCTGCAAAGAGAAGCGATGCCCCAATCACGTGAGAGTCTCTCTGAAGGGAGAGAAGAGAACCTAGGAGCCGCTTCTTCGTTGCCTCTATGGTCGCCCGGCCGCCTTGGGAGAGGGAGGACAGCAAGGGTGGGTCAGGGGTCAAGATGGGCGGACCTTGGGGTGGGAGACCTCCAGAGCAGCTTCCAGAGATTTTTCAGTCGCTCCATGTCAATGTTGCGGGGGCCCCATCATGGCAACGATGGGGATATGTGCTGTTGAGTCCCGGAACCACAGGCCCTGAACAGCCCTGGTCCGCGTGGAAGAATCCGCCTGTTTAGGGTTTGGGTTTTAGGGCCCAGGGTACCTCAGTCGTAGTTTTTAGGGTTCAGGGTTTAGGTTGCGGTTTGTCTTGGGACAACAACCTCAAGCCTCTGTGTAGTGTTGGGCAAAAGAGCCCTGCTCTCGGCTGGACAGCGGACCTTAGCCGCCTTGGCCCCTAAACGGCCAAAGCCCCAAGCTTGGGGCGTGAAACCCCCCTAAACCCTAGACCGTAAATTACGTGCTCCGATTCACGATCGCCCTCTGCAGCGGAGACAGAACTATGCGAAGCCCTGTCGGCCTTGTGCGAGCGTTCGAAAACCCTAAGTTTGGCAAGCCCTAGTTGTGAGAGCTGAAACCTTAAAACCTAAGGCAGCCCTACAACAGAAACACACCTTGCAAACCCTAAAGTCTATTGTGCCCTGCAATGCGGGCTCGTCCTAGCAAGGTGGGAGGCCAAAATCAGGCACACAATCTTTCCCGGAGCGCGAATCTCCAAAGTAGCAATTCTCTTTACTGTTCCATGATAGCAGCCCTGGGCCCAAGGCACGGAAGGTCGCTTGGAGACGGCCTTAGCCGCAAAGGCTACGCACCTCGGTGTGAGCGCTGGTTAGGGCTCGAGGGCTTGAGGCTTTGAGATTCGGATCTAAGGGCGAGGGGTTTATAGGGTTTAATCAGGGTTCCCCAGTGCGGTAAAAACCGGCAGTCGCCGTGGGCCTGGATGCAAAAAGGTCGGGTTCAGGGTCAAGGCCAGGTCTCGGAACTTGGGGGCTGGATGTGTTTATTTGATCTCTCAAGAGTCAGTCAAGGGTTGAGGTTCAGGCTGTTGGGGTTCATATATGGTGGCCATGTCGTGGGCCATGACGGATCCTCCGCATGAAACCGGTGATGTCGGAGAGGTTTCGGTGAACGAGCAGCAGTAGCAAGAGAGTAGCTGTGATGGGAGACTTAATGCTACTCCCGGTTCGAGCGAGTCATCGTGATCGGCATGCTGTCCATTCGGAGTCTGTTTACGATCCTCTTCCTGGGATTTCCCTTGCCAGGAGGGGCTCTTTGGGGTGCTTCAGAATGCCGTTGCCGACCATCCTTCTCTGTAGCCTTGATCTCGGTTGATTTCCGAAGGAAGTACAACCAATTCTAGACAGTCGCCCGCGTCTTCCTACACTTCTGGCATCGGGCATAATCTGAGGATGGCCACAGGCAATCGCTACACGCCATGGATACTGGTGAATGGTGCCGCTCGGAAGCAGCAAACCCGCGGTTTTATAACCGGCAAAGGACCTCGGCAAAGGGTCGCGTAGCGAGATACTAGTAGGGCTTTGAGAGGCACTTTGCGTGCATAGCTCAGTCCTTATACCGTTGACGTGCCAACATTAACAGAAGCAGCGGCGCTGCCTTTCGATTGCCGCACATGTACACCAAGGTCCATTCTAACAGCGCCGAGTTGGACTTCCGCCACGCGCTCTGCGTTGAACTACCAGATGCTAGTCCGGGACTCGCTTCACAGCTCCGTTTGGGCTAGGTCTGATATCGAGCCGAGGTGTCAGCGCAAGAGATCTCTATTCTCTTGCTATTCTAAATGTGTGGTTTAGAGTTAAGGGCTCACTTGAATCCTAGACCCTGCTTAGTCTGAGCTCTGCAGCACAAGAGGGCAAGCAACAATCAATTTAAAACACTTCTTCCCTAAACGCTAAACCCTAAGCCCCAAGCCCTACTTGTGTGGAGCCTGCCTTGCGCGAGAGTGAGTGTGGAAAACCCCCTTCACCCTGAGGCCCTGATTTCCATGAGCTTGAGCCTCTGACTTTCGTAGAGGTCGCCCTGCCAGCTGCCGGGAGACAAGCCTGATTCGCCGCAGTCTCAGAGGGCGACAATTGCGAGGAGTGTTTAGGGTTTAGGGTTCGGATTTCAGAATGGTATGTTCCCTTAAATCCCATATGTTCATACTTTTATAATGCCCCGATAAGCTATAGTATAGATGTATGGGATTGGGATTGCAGTATCTTCAAGGAAGGCCTTGATTGTCCCAAGCTTTCTGGATCTGGATATCATAGGAATCGTATCAGTGCCTACGTTCATGCCACGCAGACGATACTAGCGAGGCTTTTTGGGGATATTGTATATTCCCGTTTGTTGAGCTTAAGAGGATCTTATCTACGACTATTTTTCGAGGCCTTAAAGGGCCAACCCAGGTCTTAATTAGAATAGGGGCTCCTTGATCAAAGGGACCCTAAAGGATCCCATAAGGGATCTATAATAGGCTTCTATATTCGGATCAGTTATTTGGTTTGAAGGTAGGTATAGCCGACACGGTCACGAGAGTCGCGTAGCAAAGAACTCAAGAGAAGACAGCCTTGCAGACTTGAGGCAATGCTCAACCCTTTGTTTCTTTGTTTAGTGTGAAGCTAGACTATACCAGCATGAGTTTTTTCTCCCGACACGATCGCGAACACGACGACGAGTACGGCCGCACCTTCGGCTGGAACTCGTGGAGTCACCTTGTTGCATGGCCTCTTGCATTGCCGGCAGGTCGTGAGGCAGCTCCTCATGGACACTTCGGCCGATTGTCAGCAGTGGATGTAAGAACATCTTCCGCGGACGTACTTGCGCTTAGGGCTTCGGGCGTAAGGTTCTGCGATGTGCCCCTTTTTGGGGGTCCCAGAGAACTTGGAACCAACTAGTTGGAGCCTGTCGTCGTTTCGGGATCCGCCTAAGACCCTATAGATTTTGAGTGGAGCCGAGAGGCCTCGTCTGGCAGAGTCCGAGTTTAGGGGCTGAGGCGGCTTGTTGAAGTTTCTGGTTCAGAAAGGCTTTGGGAATCGGACGATGGCATCCAAAGCATGCAGATGGGGCGACGAACACCAGGGCAGTCGGCCGATGCCCGAAATAGGTCCGAAACTTCTCAGGTGCAGAATGAACTCCTGAAGCTGACGGAATTTCGTTGTGGGTGCCTCCAGACTTTGTCGTCCTATGAAAGAGTAGCGGTTCTTATTAATTGCAGTTAAGGCTACTTAAGGGAAGCTTGCAGACACTACAGCCAAACGGCCGCAAAGGTACCCTAGTTATACCTCAGCCCTGTAGTATCCACGACTGTTCTTACTATATCTATTAATTATTGTTATTATGGTTACTATGATTGCACCTTATGGTGCCCCCTATAGCGCTCGTTACATTAGCCTCATAGTCGCAAGGCAGAGATCTTAAACCCCAAGACAGAGACCTTAAACCCTAAGGCAGAGACCTTAAACCCCAAGGCAGAGACCTTAAGCCCCATCGCAGAGACCTTAAACCCCATCGCAGAGACCTTAAACCCTAAGGCAGAGACCTTAAACCCCAAGGCAGGGACCTTGAACCCCAAGGTTGCCCGAATCCGTGGTCTGAAGATCAGCGGAAGCTGGGTCGCGACCTGGAGGTTGTCGAGGCGGCTGTCATGGGGTTTAGGGCGCAAAGGCTTTAAGGTTTGTAGGGTGTCCTGGTTGAGTCGCTGCATTGGCTTGTAGGGTTTAGGGTCTGTTTGGGGCTTTAGGGTTTAGGGTTTGATCCCCGGGCCTAGAGTCGTCCAAAATCTCGCGAGCGAGATTCCTGAAATTAGACCAGGGTACCCTGAGAAGGGAATATAAATATTTAGAGTCTCGTCCGAAGCTGATGCTGGAGGCTTCCCCACAGAAGTTGTCCCGCCCTGCTTCTCGAAACCAAATTATGATGAAGGGACGACTTTACTGCGTTTGCTGCTCCAAGTGCTGAACACGGTCTCCCAGGCCTCAAGCGCAGATGTGAGACCACATGGCGCACATGGCGTCAAGATGTAGCGAGGTTTCATCCGGACACTCCTTGAGTATTCAGACTCCCAGAACGGCCATCGGTTCTTTGGTGTACAGGAAGGCGGCATCGAAAAGCGCGCAGGTCTGGAAAGCAGATGATTGGTCCTAGAGTCGGTCCGATGTTCTCGACATCCTGTAAAGCAGACCCTGAACTCCGAGGCTCCTCTTTTGACCCAAAATTTTGAGAACGTACATCTGCATCCTCATGTTTGGATCTGAGTCAGAGAGAGGGGGAGAGAGAGAGTAGAAGGGTTGTCTAGTCCATAGTTTCCTGCACGGGATGTGAGAGGACCTAGTGCACGAATATCTTTCGGAGGGTGCTAAGCAGGTCCCGCGCTGACTTCAATGCACCCCAGGATGTGGCAAAATCATTAATACTCTTCCCCAAGCGCAGTGAGACATTATTCAATTATGCACAGGTCGAAGAGATCAGTTCACGCAAAATTCAAGGCAACCCGTCAGACCGCCCATGGATTCCCAAATGGTTCTGTCCCTATCCCAAGAGGTAGCCCGAGTCGCTGTTGGCGCGACTCCGGAAGCAGATTCTCTGTTGAACTACGTCTTGTTGCTTAGGTGTATGGCTATGGGCAGGCTTTGAAAGCATCTAAACCCCAAACCGTGAACCAAAAAAGCCCTAAACCCTAAGCTCAGACCGAACCTACCATGCCTGCTTCGTGCGAGCGTGTGAGTCGACACCCTAAACCCGGCAGCCTGAGAGGGAGCATCACAGGTCTCAGGATCCTGAGCATGTTCAGCAGGAAGTTTGCGAAGCCTTGGGCTTCGGGATCTGCGGTGCTCTGCCAAAAGCCGAAAGCGTGACTTCCCTGGAGCCGAGAGGCCCCGCAACCTAAGGCTTAAGGCGAGAAGCCCCCTTAAGCCCCGAAGCCCTATGAGAGCCTATGAGCCCCGAATCGATTCTTCAGATCTCTCGGCTGCTAAGGTGGTGTTGGGGCTTCTTGGCGTCCTGGCCGCTGTGGCCCTTGCCTGTGCCGAGGCGATCCGATCATACGCAAACACGCAAACATACATGCCTGCCTTCCTACCTACGTACAGGGTACCCAAGATCCAAGGTTCCAAAATTGCTCGTAGGACTTCCCACGAAATTTTACGTACTGGCCAGGTCGGTAGATAGATGGTAGTTAGATCAGATACACATATATATATACATACACATACGCATACGCATACACATACACGTACACGTACACGTACACGTACACATACACATACACACACACACACGCACGCATACATGAACATACATACATACATACATACATACATACATAAATACATACATACAGGGCGTGAGTGAGAGAGAGAGAGAGAGAGAGACGGAGTTTGCAGACTTCAAGCACATTGCGTCTAGACAAACCTCCGTTGCCGAAGGGTTGCAAGCAATTTTGCGCTCGTCGTCTCTGTGCCTGTCCTGCAGCATTGCCAGGGGAGAGGGATGTGGCTGGCGCCGGAGGCGAGTCTTCCTTGTGTTTACGATGGTAACGTTTAGGGCATATTTGGTTGCTTGACAGTCTCGTCGCAAGCAGTTGGACAAGCATGTTGAGGCAGGAGGGGCCACTCTTTCATGGTGGCTGAGCAGCAACCACCAGCCACCAAGTAGCCCAACACTGTGTGACTGTCATGCTCTACGAGGTGTTGCTGGTGCGGCTTACAAGAACATGCAGAAGCAGCCGCAGTGAAGTGAGTTGCAGGTAGCCGCTTTTGTGCTGATGACATATGTCTGGGGCTTGGAGATGTGCCGGAGCAGGATATAATCGGCCCTACCTACCCCTTATTTTTCCCGACAGTGGCCTGACACTGCAGCTGACATATGCTACCATGCACCGTGGATTACCCAGTACGACGCCAAGCGCCATAATAATTCCTAAACCGGGTCACCCGAAATCCTGAAACCCTAATGACTACTAATTCCACAAATGCCAGGACCGGGCATTCTTGGCCGAAAGCCAACAGGGAATGTCTCAAACATCATTATCGTAACGCGAGACTAGTCTAGAAGGTACCCCAACATGCAACCCCAAAAGGCTACAGTCTGGAAGGCATCCCTTTTGAATCGGACCGTATACTGCTGAAACCAGGCAAGACGGCCCTGGTTTTGCACCGCACGAATAGTCCAGTAGGATCCATGTGACAAACCCCTGACATCAAGTTCCTACAGCCCGAATCCGGTAACCCTAGCTGCTAGCTTCTTGAATATTGCGTAAGGGGTGTCTTTAATATCAGCTTCCTGTGCTGAGGTCTTGCTGTGGCATCATTGGAGTCTTCGCCTCCCGAGAAACTGGGTCGGCGTCCAAGCGGCTCCTCAGGGTTTCGGGATGCAGAGGAGATGCGAAGAGTCTTGGGATGTTCAGGATGAGGGTGGAGAATTTCTGGGTTTGGAGATGGTTGAGATCAGAAACAGGGAAAGCAGATATTTTAGGATGTTCAGGATCATCCTGGGCACGCTTAGGGTTTCGTGACGCTCAGGGATACTTCGGGTCTGTGGATGTTGAATGCTTAGGCGGTAGGCATGGAATCCCAAACCCTGGAGAGACCAGAAGCTAGAAGCCTGAATAATTTCCAATACCATTCCTCAGGGCCGATACCCAGAAATCCTATTCGAGCAAGCACCCCCTCCCATATTCCAAAGCCTCTTTTTTCGGACTGGATTTTCCCCAAACCCTAAACCCTAAAGTCCCAGAATTTCCTCGCGGGAGGCCCCAGAACATGGGGTGCAGGGATCCTTTGACGTCGAACATGGCTTATAGGGTTTGGGGTCTAGGGCTATGCTGAAAACGGGGGGAGGGGTTTAGGGTTTAATTAGGAGTTTCAAGGTTCAGGGTTTAGGGTTGAGGGGTTGCCTTAACCAGCCAGAGGTCAGCTTTAACCAACCAGAACCTACTTGTCCGTATGAGTTCTTATCAAGGTGTCTGTCAAGGGGCCTGCGATGGACCGTGCTGGCAAGTAGGAATTGGTAGGTGAAGGTAATTACTTAGGACCTCGACAGATGTGCAGCCCATAGCTTATTTAGCTATGTGTTTGTAACATGCACCTCTTATATCACATTCATAGTCAGCCTGCATTGCCTTGCAAGAAGCACACGTAGCCGCTAACAGCTAGCATGATGTCAATCGCAAAACAGATTACCAGGGCCAGTCAACCGAGGCTCCAGTTTCTTCAGGTTGATTAAACGTTACAAATTTCTACCCAGCGGCCGGAGCCACCACCAGGTCTCGCGTGCAAAGGAAATAGAATGAAACCCTCATGAACCCTGCAAGCCCGAAGAATTCTAAACCCCTGGTTTCAAGCCCTCACCAATGACTCACCACTAGGCTCGGGGGCTCTAGATCCGCAATACCCAAAACCGCAGACCTCAATAACACAACCCTTATCCAGGCAAGCCTCCAACAGCGCCTCGTCACCATGGCCACAAGGCCGAGCTTCAGAGTGGTTTCGGGAGTGATTTGAATAGCTTCAGGTTATGGAGCGGGGCTACGACGGACATTTCGGCCCATCCGCTTCTGACTTCTGAGCTATAGCTGGTGCTGCCAGTGCAATATCACAGCGCAGCAAAAAGCCCATACTACCCTTAGCTTGTGCTTAGAACCCCTTTAAAGGAACCCGAGTTGAACCCTAAAAAAACAGGGATTTGGAGTGCTGCCCGCCGCTTCTTCGAACGCCGCACTGCGACTAGTAAAGCACCAGGGCCTGAGGCTAGTACTGGCTGTTGGCAGGATCCTTGCTCTCGTCATAGTAGTTTTATGTGTATGTATATATATATATACACATGCGTTGTATGTGTATGTATGTATGTATGTATGTATGTATATATATATATATATGTGTGTGTATACATGTATTAGAGAATACTATAGTAAATTCTAGTATATCACGACATCGAACGAGTGACACCTGCCATGCAGTGTCTGCGGACGTTGCCAAGTGGGAGCCAAAAATATTATGCTATACCATGGCTTTTCTTACTTTGATTCTCCTCCTGCCGGCAGCGAAGCGGGCGGGCTCCTGATGATTTCCTGCCCTTGACAGGCGGCACCAAGCTGCTTTGCAGCTTCGCCTGGAGGTCGACTGCAGCCCCAGTAGACGGTTTAGGGTTTACAGGGTTTAGGGCACTATAGTTTAGGGCTTATAGGGTTTAGGGCACTATAGTTTAGGGTTTATAGGGTTGAGGGCACTATAGTTTAGGGTTTAAAGGGTTTAGGGCATTATAGTAGTAGCAGTAGGACGAACGAGCAGCAACAAAGTACTGTGTGGGGAGCTGTTTTAGGGAAGCGTTAGCAGCTTCCAAAGGCCCAAACCCGAAATGCTAATACCCCAAACTAACTCTCTCTCTCTCTCTCTCTGTCTCTTTATGTGTGTGTGTACTTTGTTATATGGTTTGTTTATTCTTTCTATACAAAAACATACATAATAGTAATATAATATTAAAAATCATAAGCATAACAATAACAATAACAATAATAACAATAACAGTATATTTGTGTGTATGTGTATGTCTGTATGTATGTATGTATGTATGTATGTATGGATGGATGGATGGATGGATGGATGTATGGATGTATGGATGTATGGATGTATGGATGTATGGATGGATGGATGGATGGATGGATGTATGCATGTATGTATGTATGTATGTATGTATACATGCAAAGGATGTATGTATATGTATATATACATTTACAAACACACACACATATATATATATATATATAAATATACGTATGAATATGTATATGTATAGGTATGTGTATGTATATCTATACAGAGACAGAGAGAGATGTCATGCACTCTTACCGTAGTTCTAAATTCAATCACCACGGCAGTAAACAAGCGCCGCCTTAACCGCGTGAGGACAAGGGCTATTCTGAGAGGCTGGCGCACCTGAAGGTGCCGATTGTTGCTGTCTTGGTTTCGGGTTTCAGAGGCTGAGGGTTTAGATTGAAGGTTCCGGGTGGTTCTCAACATTGTCGAAGAATATCTCTCCAGATGGTCCGAATCCTTGCATCACTCCTGCGTGTCGTCAGCATATAGATAGGGCGCCAGTCATGTGCCGGGCTCTTCTTTCTATGGGCAGTTCCCAATTTTGTCACCGCCTTGCGCAGCTTCAGAACGTAGTTACGGCGCAGCAAGCATCAAACTCGGCCTGCACATCTGCACAGGAAACGGCCTTTGTCCTCTTGCTCATGTTGCGATGATTAAGAGAGACAAAGGGAGAGACAGGGAGAGCGACAGAGAGACCGAGAGAAACGCGCGAAGAAGTAGAGGCTGAACGATATGGTATGGACGGGCTAGGAGTATATGCATATACAGGCTGCAGAGCGCGAGACTGAGAGGTGGTGATGGAGGGAGCGGAGTGATACATGCTTTTGCGGGTCATCCTGCCAATACTAACATCAGAACCCACCTTAACAGTTGGAGCAGTGTTTTTCAGGGGGGTATACTATAGTTACTATAGTACAGTCGTGTATTTGACACGTATTTATAACAAGGAACCCCTTGGATCAATACTCGTGTGGGTTCCCATTGACAGAGTTCTGGTTTCAGCCTGACTCGGTTTGTAGCGGAATCGGGGTTCGGTCATGGGTTCGCTATGCGTAGCTATGATTGACGCATAGAGTGTTCCTGGTCCATCGGAGGACAACTACGACACCTCATTGGCATTTCTCTGCTTGAACAGCGCAACCGCTTCGAAGCTCCAAGCAACTTGAGTCCTTCGCTCCTCAACCTTCAGTCTTTCTCTTTTGACCTCAAGGTTTGAAAATTCCAAGCACTTTCCGCACGACCGGCTCAGGCTCTCGTGTTGGTACAGGGCGTCCAGACCGCGCAGGACTGTCGGTCCAGCTCTGCGAAAACCTGGTGACTAGGGGTTCAGGATTCAGGGTTAAGGGCCAATTCAGGGCTTAGTGCATTGCAGTATCTGCTCATGACAAAAACCCAATTAAGTCCCGTGCACACCTACTGTGCGCTGAAAACCCATTCACGGGCGTGTGATTTTCGAAGGTTCAGGGCTAGGGCAAAGACATTGCTAGGCTATACCTCTTCTCTGACACGATTCTACTGTTCGTCATCCAGCGCAGCGGGCCTGCATACACGCACGCGCACATTGCATACTCGCGTACATGCCCGCATGCATGCATGCTCACCTACGTAGAAAAGTATACTTCTGCCCATCTATCTATATATGTGTATGTATGTTTGTATACATGTATGCAACTGTATGACTACTGGCAATGTCGTGGGCGCAGGCCCCGAAGCCTACTGCCCTTATTACCAGCAAGCCGGTAGAAGTTGAGCCGAGCCATGCTCAGAACCTCGACTACCTCACTCTCTGTGCCGGCGCCTCAGATCGGATGGTGCGAGCTCATGTAAAGAGCTTAAGTAAGCGACTTCCGCCTTTCAGCTCGGATGTTTCTGTTTCTTAAATGAGAGTGGAGCTTCCTTTTCCTAGAGGCCCGAGAACTCCACGGATGCGAAGCCCAGGCATGTCTGGCAGGGGTTGAAGAGCCTAAACGAGCAAGATGCTCAAAAGTTGTAGGGACTCTTAAACAGGCACCCCTCCTACCCTTGCGACAACTGAACCTTGAAATTTGAGGTCCAAGCAGAGGCCTTGCGAAACGCAGCGGCCAAGTGCGATGCGTCCGGAGCTTCAGCGAGGGTTCTCGAGAAAGGACTCCCGACAAACAAGTTTACTTCCCACATCTTCTCTTGCCCTATAGAAGAGGGCAAGTTCAATAACTAGCCATCATTTTCGTTCATTCACTGCCTCTCAAGAAACTTCATTTCAGAGGGCAGACGCACGTCTTTTTGAAGGTTAAGCAGAATCGGCCTTAGACAAATCCTGGCTTGGTAGTTCTCGGACTTGTTAGTTTTCAGGGCTCCAGGACTTCAGGGCTTGATGGTTTCGGATTCAGTGCAGTGAGGGATTGAAGGTTTAAGGTTAACGTTTGTGTTTAGGTTTCGCTCAACATCTCTCAACGTCAACTGTGTACCTTCAGTTAGTGCAAAGCCAGGCTAGGGGCAGGTTTCGTTGGATTTGGGCATGAACCCTGTGTAAAAATGGCTCAACAATTGGTAATTAATACTATTCCTTACAGTCTTTATCGTTCTGGCCTACTACTAATAACGGCTCCCCATATCACAGGTCTGCCAGAGCGTCACGGACTTGCAAGCACCAGCTCTCGTGGCAACTGATTCAGGAAACTTTTGGGTTCGTTGGGACATATTATGACAGTACTATTTCAGAAACAAGATAGTATAATGAACATGTGATAATAGGGTTGTGATAGATAGCAGTATTTACAGCGGCTATAAGGCACTACTGCCAGGATGTGTCGAATAACCGTGAGCCGTTTTGGTTCGTAGAACGGTACCTCGCATGGCCGAAATCTGCAAGCTGCCCGAGTGCGCGAAAGCCACGAAAGGGGCTCCTCGGCACTGTTCGGGGCAGTCGCGCAGGAACAGAGAGTTCGGATTGCTCCTGTATCATCAGACTGTGCCGCCAGTCGTTCTGCATTCTTATCGGAGTCTCACTTATGTAACGTTCGCTGAAGCTTCCATGTCCTTTGGTCATGGTCGTGCATACAATAAGACAAGCTTGAATTGGTTTGGCTTCCCGTGGTGTACAGGTCTATCGAGCTGCTGAACATATAGTAAGATCAGTGCGCGTGTGTATGGGTAGGTTTGAGAGTGCATGTGCGTGTGCGCGCACGTGCATTTTTGGCAGTCGTGAAGTAAAGCATGCGCAGAAGGGCCGATTCCCTATTCCAGCGCATGCTGGTCTGCAGGTGGGATGTTCAGCAGCCGGCCATCAGAAACACGGAGACGAACAACAGACATCCCTTGCTGCGGGATCTTCATCTTAGCAGTAGGAGTGCCTCTCGGCTTCCTTAGCGGCCTTCGCGCCATGCTGTTGGTGAGCCGAGTCCGAAGAATGACGTGGGATCTATTGGATGTCAGAGTGAGGGGCTATTCCGTCCATCATCCTACGGTTCCATGCTTCTACATGTACTTCTGCGCAATCACTTGCAAGCTCTCAAAGTAAGTACTCGTCTTGTCGGGTTGGGCATGTCGGTTCTGAAGATGACGAGCCCGAGGCCCTTTCAACGTTGCATTTGTCTTCCTTGCCCAGAAGAGTGTAGTATACAGTCAGATACACATCGTGTTTCCCTCGCAATGCATGTAAGAAGCACAGTTGCCTTCAACATCTTCGAAGTCTGGGCAGCAATTCTTCCCAAAGCCCGTACGCTCCCAAGGCAAAAGGGCCTCTATTGCTGTTGTGGTTTGCCATGGTGTTCTAGTGCTTTTGTTGTTCGCGCACGCTGTCCTCAAACTGCTCCCGGTTGTTGACGCATAGTTGATGTTTGCGGATTTTGGTTTTCTATTACATTGTCATTGTCACCTTTCCGCACGAGGTATCAGATTCGCAGCATCCCTGGACCATGCGTACTTTGAACCCTATAGGCTGCGGAGCCACAGTCATGGCTGTGTCGGCCAAGGTTCGCGGGACTTCTGGCGGGAGCCCCAGGATTTGGGGCAAAGTTTGGGTAGCTGAAAAGTCAGAATCCGAACATTCCATGCCCTCTAGAGACCTTGAAGCGCTACATATATACACCTTACTCCGTCTATATAGACCTTCCTTACTCCGTGATCAGGAATCGCGACTCCTGTATGTTTCAAATCCAAGCCGGTTCCATGTGCAGAGGAACCCGACTAAATTACCGTTTGGCTTTTAGGGCCTAAGCAGTTTGAGTGCCACATGTTCACCCGATCGAGGTTTACGCCGAGCGGGAAGGAAACCCCCACTTGATACTGGGGCTGCGGGACGCTGATGGCCAGGCCCAGTCGGTTAGCTTGTGGTTGGAAGGTTCATGCCTAGCTGCAAGCAAGCCTGTAGAACAAGTTTTAGCTGGTCGGCATGGCATCATTGTATTTGTGTAACTAAGCTACCCGTCAGCCTTTCAGTATCCGACGGCGATTGCACAAGTCCTGATGCAAAAAAGTACCCAGTAGGATCAATCTTGTTGACCTGCTTTTCCAAGTCTTGGAAGGACTGGACCTTCAACCGAGCCTCTGATAGTGTACCATGCAGTGTAGAGGGAGGCCCTGAGACCTAAACCCGGGTTTCTTAGGGTTTTGCGACAGCGTAAACCGGGGGTTATTCGAATTAGGTAAAAGATCCTTTGTTTCGGTAGCTTCTGCTGGGCCTTGGGGCGCCTTTAGCAAACTCCGATTAGTTCCCGCTACAATTGTTATTGTTGTTTGTATATCGGAAAAAACCTTTTTGGTGGTTTCCATAATTAGGCGGTCCCTGTTGGGGGGTCCTTATAGGCGGATTCTACTAATATGGGCGTCTATATTGGGGCCCCAAAATATGGAAACCCCATATACATCTATATGACTATGTTTCGTACCCTGCTATACAGCGCCCTAAACTCTAAACTCTGAGAGGAAGGCTCACTGTTTGCACCTCGGCTGCGCCTGGGACCTCGCCTGGATTGTCCGAGTTTTTAAATTAAAAAGCGTATAAGAGTCTGTTCTTAATTGAAGACAGGAGAGCGGCCGACCTCCAACCCGAACTCGAAGCCACCAGACCCATCCAGACCCCAAGCCTTGAGCCACCGACACTGAAGGCCAAAGAACCAAAACCCCGAGCCCCATGGGCCCCAAAAACCCTACTCCGCTCTTCTCCTCCGTATGGTTCTCCCGTCGCCCCTGCGGCCCTGAAGATTTGTAGAAGGACCCGAAAACAACAGTGAAGCCCGAGTTGCGATAGACTAAAGCCCTGAATCCAAAAGGCCCCCAACAAGCAGTCGACGGAGGGCTCGCCTCCGACAGGTCTGCGGTGCGGACTTCGCCGTCAAAAATCAGCCGCATCTCAGCCGCCCGAGGTCGAATGCTTCTAGGACCCTCGCATCTATAGGAAGAAAGGTCATAGAATGGAGGGTTTGGGGGTTAGGGTCTTAGTCTTTCTCTGCTGCGATCTAAAGGGCTGAAGGCTTGATTTTGCTTTGGGAGTCTTGAGCTTCGGATGCCGATCTCTGCATGTCCTTCCTGATCCGAGATAGGGACAAGTACGGTCGAAGCAGCCGAAAACTGCCGTCATGGCCCTCTAAGTATGGTAAGACGCCGCTTCCCTGTCATTTGGGCTTCCATGCTTGACCCCTTCGAAGCCCTCACGATGGAACCTCCAAGTGATCCCGCATACTCAATCACCAAGACTTCCTAGGATTCGTCATGAACCTAACCCTAAACCGACGATGAGGTATCTCTACCTTTGCCCCGCCGGCTCGGCTGCACTGGAAAGGGCGTAGATCCAATCAACATTCCATTGTATGGTCCCGTAATCCTAAACTCAGTGTGATTGTGCTGCCAAAAGAACCCACAAACGACCTACAAGCAAACCGGCAAGATGAAAAGTGAGCTCGGGGTTGCGCGACTGCTCTTCAAATTCCAGCAGTCCAAAAGCTTCAGGAGCTAGGGCTTTAAACTTTAAAGCTCGGGCTATCCTACCTGTACCCGTCCAGATCTCCTGGTCCAGTCTCCGACGGTTCCAGGCTCCAGTTGTCCTGACTCCGAGTGGCGTGCGGTTAAGGTCTTGGTGTTCAGGGTTTAGGGTTTTTCCTGGCGAGACGTTGCAAGCCAGTTGGAAAAAGCGTTTAGGGTTAAGTGTTGAGGGTGAAATCTTCCAGCGATTGCATAGAAGCAATTTGCTCTTCCGTGGCATCATTGCACTGAGCCCTGAATGGAACGCCTGTAGAAAAGCGGCCGCGATGCAGTAGCGATCGCTGTGTGAGAGCTTCTCTCATTCCGCCCAAGATGTGTCAGTCTACTTGTCGAATGCGCCTTTCCGTAGTACAGATTTACCCAGGCCCTTTACCGCGACTCTGGCTAAGGATGCAAGCAACAACTTCTTCATGAATGCGGGTCATTGTGTCGAAGCTTGCCCCGGCCTGGCTTCGGAGAAGACGCCCTGTGGCTGCATCCGGAAGCCCAGCCTGAGAAGTTCTGAGCTTCGGTTCCCTCGACTCTCCCAAATTGTTTCTCAAATTTTCTATCCGATTCTATCCGTATCAGGGATGCATGTTACTCGTAGTTAGCAGCTGTCGATTTGACAAAAAATCGATTGAACTGCATTGAGGGCCGGCCCGGTTAAACCGCAAGCCCCAATCCCATTAAAAGAACTGTCGGACGACTTTAGGATGTCACAGGCAGCAACAAAGATGTCTGACCATATTGCACGGGCTTCATGAGCTGCTTGCTCATTCGGAAGGACAAGTGATATCGGAGTCCACGGGCAATTCCCATCCTTCCCGCCCGGTACTACTGAGGCAGCCTTCGCTGTTCCTTAGTCTGGGGGCTTCTGCGCGGTTATTGCGGTATCATCCGATGCAGGGCATGGCTTCTCGCTGCCTCCTTGCAGTCGGCAGATTTGGCAGTGGGAGCCTAGCAGGTTCTGGGGAAGCCGCAGCCGGCCTGACACAGAGAATGACGCAATACGCACAGGCAACCAGAGACCCGGACACTCGTACCTAAAGGAAGGAAACAGTCGCTTCAACTCAGGAGACTCGGGTCGTAGAGGTTGTTATGGTTGCCTCTCATGAATCGGCCCGCAGAGCTTGTTTCATAATCCTGTCGCCCCTGGCTCCAGAACTAACCCCTGAATCCCAAACCGCAATCCGCAAAGTCCATCCCCTGACAATTCTCTACCTTCCAGCCGAGGCCGTGTCCTAAGGGCTACGCCTCCCTCCCGTCTGAAACCAATGACACCTTGTTGCAGTGATCAGTGTCCTGGGGAAGGGTCGCCCTGTGTAACTCAAGCCAGAATATGCATTACCTGCCGTACGAATCTAGCATGATTCTAGGGCTATGCGATAAACGGCCTACTATTCGTAGATTGTAGTGGTTTGAGGCTGCAGATACATGTTTGGAGCCGTAGGCTATGAACAAATATGAATTGCTCCCGGCCTGTGTTTGGTTTTGCTGCTCTTTGTTCCCGAGCTGTCTGCCTGCCATAGCACACCACTGTGCACCATCACCAGGCGGTATCAAAAGCTTTGCGAACGTGCAATGTGCTTCATGCGACAATCTCTAAGTCCACTACCTATCTAATTGCACAAGTTCAAGTTTGTATTGATTACCGCGACCCGTTCTACTCCCTTCAGCCGTTTGTTCTACGACACTGGGATACTGTCATTTGCTCCGTTATGACTATTGCCACACTGTTGGGAGGCAGCTTGTCCATAGCTCCGAACAAATGATATTAGTCATACCGCGGCAGTTCTTGCTTAGTCTCCTAGATTGCAGTGGTTGTTGTTATTGGTACTGGTTCTTTATCTGCTGCTGCTGCTGCTGCTGCTGCTGTCACATCACTGGTTCCTCTTGGTCCTAGTGCGGTCATGGTGCTGGTTGTGTTGCTGCTGGGGCTGTGGCTAGTGGCTCCCCGTAGTCGTTTTTTCTGCGCTTGGGCTTTGGTGCTCTTGTCTGTTTCTGCTGTAAGCCAGGGGGGGACTGATGTCGCTGTGCCAGTGCTGATTTTTGCATAACATCCATCTGTATGTTTGTGTTCTAAAAACAGGAATCCAACTATACACGAAAAATGTATTATAAGGAATACAGTATGTGTATTATATGCATACACGCACACACACACATATATATATATATACATCTGTGCATGTCGTTTCTGTGCCAGCACATAAGAGCACGTACGCGCACTCACACTGTCATCATGTTTGTATACATTGCGACAAACAGCCTCGTAGAATGCCCGCCGCTGTCCTCCCATATCACCGTCAATACACGGCAACTTGTAGATCACAGATCTTCGGGTGATTGGAGACGTGTGATACGCACTCTCAACTTATGTACATTTATGAACAGCAGTGACGTGATGCGCGTGGTTACGCTTGTGATCTTGTAGTATGCTACATCCTGTCTTTTCCCACGAGCTCTTACATTAGCCGTGTCCTGTGTCGTGACTTCGCCTGGCCACCAAGATTTGTTTGCCTGCCGGCCAATCGGCGGACCTGCTCTCCAAGATGGAGTCGTCAGAGCTGAGTGGTGTGACTTTCCGGAAAGGTTCAGCTCCGTAGCTTTAAGCATATTGCCTGTCCAGTAGTTCAGCAGTAAATTAGTGGACTGACACCGGTCGGCGTATTCAGACCTGGACGTGGCAAAAGTTTTCAGGTCCTCATATCATGGGTGCGCCTCAACCTTTGGCCAAATTTGATCGACAGCGCACCTGCAGGGGGCCGCAGGCTGGCATGCTTTGTCTTTCCCTTTACGGAAATGAGTTGACGAATGTAGGGCTCCTTCAAGCTAAAGGGTTACCATAGGTTTTGTAGCGGTTTGTACAAGAATTCCCAAAAGGTGTTACTGTGTACATATATGTGCATTCCTCGTTGCCCAAATGATAATACCTGTCCCCCTTCGATCCTAGTTGTGCTGCAGGTGTCATTTGGTAGCCTGCAGCCTGAAGCCCACAGCCCCTAGCAAGCTCAGACCGAACCTGCCATGCCCGCCGGGCGCGAGTGTGTGAGTCGAAACCCTCAACTTCCTAAACTGAGACTTTAAACTATACACTTGAACCCTAAACCGTAAATGTGTGAGTGTCGAAATCCTAAACCCTGAACCGCCTGGCTTGTCCGAGTTGTGAGAGCGTAAACCCTGAACCGCCCAGGCGATTGCTTTGTCCCACTTGTATACCAATCTCTTTCGGGCCTGGCCCCTCCTGCTCATCGCTGCTCCGCTGCCACTTTGGCCAACAGAGGGGGGCCAGGTCCTACAGTCTTAGGGTTTAGTGTTTAGTGTTTAGGGTTTAGGGTTCTTATTGACCTTTTGGAGTTCGGCAGCCTTTTAGGTTCTCAAAAGTAGCATTTTCAGTTAAGTCGTGAAGTCGGGTCACCAGCAGAGCTTCGACACGTAAGGGTATTCGGGTTGAAGTCCTGTTGCGCAGCCCTCCATCGCAGATAAGAGGATCTTGCGGTTTTGGGGATCGAAACCCTCGGCTACAGCATCAGCACGCGGCACAAATCGACATTAACCCGCAGCAAACGTACCTGTGATCATAGGTTATGTTAGATGTTCAGAGCACCAGGTTTACTTTTTTTGCTACAGTTTCGGTGCCGACTGGACAAAGATATGAAGTCAAACCTCAGCCTTCTGCTAGAACTTCTCGGGCACACCGTGTATGCATCCCGTTTGTTAGCTGCTAGCTTGGGCACGAAACCATTAGAGCATCAGAGATGCTTGCTCGCTATGAATCCTTTTGCTTCCAGTTGGTGGAACATTAAGACGACAGTTTGTTCCGGCTTTGCATGAAAAGCAGACAAAGACAAAGATGCCCCATAGACGATCCGAAGAACCAAGAACCAATGGCCGTTCAATCAATCCCGTCTCTTCGTTTCCGATTCCTTTCACCGTGTGCACGAAGAATTCCTCATGGCCTTCGCAAAATCGAACTCTACACCTCAAGCTCCCAAGAGGGAACAGCCCAGATTTGCGAGGCTTAGCGCGGCCATCGGCTGCGCCTACTTGAGGCAACACCTTAATGCAGTGAGTTTGTGTTGGGTATCCTTGCAGCTGTTGCCGCGCATGGCTTATTGCTATTCGGCCTGCTTTTTCATCTGTACACACGACTCCCACTTTTTCGTTCTAGTACGGTGGTTCTGAAAGTGATGAGGGTGATGAAACCGATTCGTTCGTAGGTTTTGCGTGGGCAAGACGTCTAGCTACGCAAGATGTTCGCAGTGAATTGTGGACCGATTATCCAGGATCTCGATTGCCTGGTGTTTGCAGTTCGGGCAAGCAGTTGGTATGTGATGTATAGAGACTATAGAGACTGTAGTCAGATGTAGGCCAGCATGTGTTTCGTTGCACCTACGTATAGCTATACACGCTATAGCCTCACCCCTAGCCATGTTGGCTTAAGATCTCGATAGTACTCGCCGCGGCCAAGCCCTTCACCGAAGTGCTTGCATCATGGCCTTCTGCACTGCCTGCTGCGCTGCCCCGGACAAGTCTGAGCTTGACTTTGGCTCGAAGCCGCTGGTGGATGCCAAGGGAGTGCTGGACAAATCGCCCGACCAAGTTGTGGTGGAGTCCGGCATCTTCGAAGCAAAGCTTCGCTACGAGGGTCGTTCGCACGGCTTGGTGATCGACACGGCCAACGACGAGCAGGCCATCATCAAGGATGTTACGGGAGCCGGCCTCGTTTGGAACCACAATGCCGCAGAGCACCAGCAGATCAAGACAGCCGCCATGGTCTTGAAGGTGAACGGTGAGGCTGTGACCGGTGAGAATGTGCACAGGAAGCTTGCTGATGCCGGGCCGGAAGCAACGCTGACCCTGCAGAAGGCCGTGGAGAGGAACTTGGTCCTGCACAAGCCTGGCCAGCTGGGAATCACCGTGAAGTTTGCGAAGTCTTCCTACGGAATCTGGATCGCGACTTTGGCTCCAGGACTGGTGCAGGATTGGAACGAGAAGAATCCGGACCAGACGGTGTCTGTCAATGACCGTATCGTCTCTGTCAACGGAGTGACCGGCCAATCCCAAGACCTCGTGGCAAAGATGCGAGAGGTGTCGGATACCATTGTTCTGGTTGTGCAGCACTACGAGTGAGTGGGGACGCAGGTCTCAGCACGGCTTAAGGCCCAGATCACTTCAAGAGTTCTGATCTGAGACGTCTTTGAACTTCTTTGGTCGCCGGCGAGTGGGGCGAAAATCGAGTCTTTCCAGGATCCGTGTCTTTTCAAGAGCTAGAGCATCGTGCACCATGGTGTCGAACGCCCAGTTCTTGCCTGCAAGCACCGCTCCCCGTGTTATTTCCGATGCAAGGAGTGCCCGCGATATAGACTCGACTTTCCTCGCAACTTTGTGCAGCACAATGTGCTCCGCTGTTACTGTCCTTCTCATTCCGTCTCCTGCCCGTATGGACACATGCCCGCCCTCAAAAATCCGGGTGTGAGCGCCGAAAGTCTGCGAACTCTCGAGTTCAGATGCAGCAGTGGGCCCTCGCACGGCCCTGCACCCGAATCAGCCCGTCTACGATAAATCTTCGACTCACAGGCTGGTAGCTGACAAGTTCCTAAGTGCTCGTCGCCCGAAGCGCAGTTAGGCGGAGAGTAGTGTGCTGCTAATTGTGTGGTTTGAGCCTCATACACCCGTCGGTTGACTGCAAATCCGGTACTCCGGTGCTTGAATTTCCAGGCTTCGACCCCTGACATGCAAACCGAGCAAAGATGGCAGAGTCAAGCAACCATCAGACCTGAACCAGGGACGAGAATTGCTAGGCCCTGCAAGTCATGGTTCGAACTCTTGCGTTCTACACTCCCGAAAGGTTTCTCAAAGCAGAGGCCCAGGTGTGCCTTGCATGCAATGGGAAGCTTTGGCACCCAATTTCGTCTTACTGAGGATCACCGAAGACACGTAGAAACGGTGTGTGGAGAGAAGACACGTGTTAAATTAACTACATCGGCACTAGGTGGTGGCACTCCTGGCCCTAGGGAAGGATCGTAGCCCGCACATGTGCAGAACATCTTACTCGGGTGCCGACCTGGGCATGGAGGTGGCAGTACAGGACCACGCAACAACGGCAGACAACCCCACTGAAGCTCGCCTACCCGACCGCCCGACTACCTATAATACCTGTGATGTGCTAAGGGTATTCTGGGTTAGCTTCATTGTGGTGGTCGCTTGCTTGTCCGTGGCGGGTGTCTACTACCTGCAAGAGTACGACAGGACATGCGCACGGAATTCGAGCTGTTCTTGCATGTTCTTGCTTCATGGCTGTGGGTTCAGCCTCAGGGTGCCGCTCATTCTGCCTTCCCAAACATGTTTGTGTGTCTGATCTTGGGTCCTGGCAACCATATTGTCTTCGTCATCATCACCCTGGCCGTCATGATCGGGATTCGTTCCTCCACCACCACCACCACCACCACCACCACCACACTCGCCATCATCGCCATGATGGCGATCATGATAGCGATCATGATCCGGTTGACCGCAGCGCCTTTTGTATCGTGTCGACGCCCGCTTGAGTTGAGCACTCGTTGTCTGTGTTCGGACGATGTTGTCAGTGCTTTTGCATCACCATACCATTGCGTTGTTATTGACAGGACACAAATGAGGGTGTTTCATGATTGCTCTGTTCGGTCCGTTGTTTGTGGATGTGATCTTTGTTCTCGGTTATCCCTGGCGCCGCCGTCTTTATCAGGCCTGCCTCTTTCAGCATGGTCATTACCATAAGTCTTTGTGTGTTCAGGCCTTCACTTCCCAGAGTATCCACCTTTGTGCATTGGCCAGCCAGTAACAGTATAACACACTTCAAACTCTTGCTGCAAGCTTCTAACGCACTGCATGTGACTTGCATCCATTCCGCATGGACCGAAACTGTCTCACAAGCTGTGCACCTTCCTTTCTTCAATCCGGGACTCCCTTGAAAGACCTCGGCCTCAGCAGCTGTGTGAGGAGACGCAACAATCAGGATCATGAGGACGACGAGGCATCTGGGCAAAAAAACGGACTGCGCATCGGAGCCTGGAAGAGAACGAATCGTTTCGGCCTCTCAGGCCCTAGTCTTGTGGAGTGCAAGATGCGTTCCAGATTATTCGGAAGAAGGGCTTCGTCCAAGACGATCCTAACCATCTAGTAATAATACCAGTCTGCTAAAGAGGATCTCGTTTATGTCAATAGTGAAAGAGCACCCAGCAGTCCGAGCTCTACCCACCCAAGACATCTTCCCAGAGCACTAGGCTTAAGGATCCCCCCTCCCTAGTCCAAAAGCGGAGGGCACACAATGGCACCTGAAACTTGCAGCTTGCAACGGTAGCCGGGTGCTCGTGGCGCTAAGCACGAATTGTGGGATGAGGAAGCGGGAGTACTTCCCATGGCGCTGTGGCGAACACGATTTAATTAGGGCTTTTCAACTTTCCTCCGTCGCTAACCTGAACCATATATATATATATACATATACATATACATATACATATACATATACATATACATATACATATACATTATATATATATGTTTTTGGGAAGGGGCAGATTGATGAACCTGAGGCTGCCAACGGCGACCTTCTGCTGCTCGTCTCAGTGGGCTTGTCCTTGTAGGAGGAGTCTGTGGGGGCCAGTAGCTTCTTTCCTAAGGGGCTGAGTAGGTAACCTTTAACCTTTTTGGGGCTTGTATAATCCTACTATAATGAAAAGGCTAATCTTTTTTGGGCTGGGGTACTCAGCCCCTAAGTTTCAGATGCAAGATCACCTCTAGGCCTTCTGATCTGCGCCTCGTGCGCTTCGAAGCCGGCGCTGGGATGCGCTGGGGACAGTCGTGCTTTAGACACATGTGGGCAGACAGACCTGGCGGGCTCTGCAACATCAATGTAGAGAATTGTTATCATGCAAACCCGACCTAACAGACCATCAGCTGCCACCCAGCCGCACAAGCAGCAGGGCAAATTGGAGCTGAGCCATGAAAGGCTGCAAGGGCATGGCCATGCATTTGGTTGGCAGGCTCACTGAATCACATATTTGGTTCGTGATGGGTATGAACCGTTTGTATTTCGGCCAGGGTCGATGGCTGAGAGTTCCGCTTTCAAACTTCGGATCGGAAGTCAAGCCAAACAGCAGGGGCCGATCCAAATCCATGGTCAGTCCATGGCACTCAGATATGGGATTGTCGGCACCTCCCTGGCCGTCCTCACCATCCTGGGCGCGTGTTTGAGACTTGACGAAGAACAACTGCAGCTGGCTGCTTCATTACATCTCAGGAGCTCAGGAGCTCGGATGAAAACCGGAAGGTTCGTGGTGTGACACCCCACCCCATCCGCCATGACTTCAACACCAATCCCGAGAAAGCCCATATGAGGGGCGCCTCAAGCACGTGCTGTAAGTCTGCCTGCCTTTGCTGTCGGATTCCGGGTAGGCATTGCTTTACCCGGCTACCGTAGACAGTATGTGGCCTCTACAGTTTTACAGACTGCCATTATACATTGCTATGGCCAGACTTCTTGTGGTGTTCACTTGTATCAGGTTTGTTTGGTGTTGTGTGCCGGCCACCGTGCTGTTGCTACTGCCTTGCGACCACTCCCTGGCCTGTTGCCGTGTTGCGAAGCATCCGAGGAGTCGAGATAGCAGCTTGCCTTCAATGAGGGAGGCGGCCTCGATGTGTTTCCTTTGTAATGCAGCCTGTGCAATTGCTCCTGGTATTTTGGCTTTTTATCTGATGGATTCCGTAGCTTGGTACTGTTAGTCCGTGTGTGACGACCTTCTGATGACCAAGCTGCTTCATGACATAGTGTCTCAAAATCAAATTGAAACGGATCAGAGGTTTGTGAGTGCGTTGCGAACAGTTTGCCACTACCCTTGGAAGGGCCTAGCAGTTTGGAATCGACTGTTTGGCGCCATAGCTTTGTGCTGCTTCACATGCGACATGGCTCATACCTATATAGCTGATGAGTGCATCCTTGCGGCGGGCACAGTCTATTCCAGCATGCCCAAACAAAGTCTACGGTTCCATGAGCCCTGGGTCCAGGGAGAAAGACACAGAAAAAGAGAGAGAGAGAGAGCGAGAGAGAGAACGTCCCGATGACATGATGTAGACAGTTTCTGTTTTGGTGTGGGATATATACATGTGTACATCTATATATGTACATATGTGACAACTAAGAAACACATATTTGCATACATATATATATATATACCTTTTTCATAGTAGTTGCAGATACACATAATTACATATATATATATATGTATGTATGTATATATATATATACACATATACACACATGAAGGCACTTCAGAGAGACCTCGTTCAAAAGGTTTCAAAATTAGACCCAAACACGCTTTCCAAGGCATCCGCATTAGCTTTCCGTACCTTGAAGCGGCTGGAGAGTGTCTGGCAGACATGCCACCACTCATGATCCAGCCAGTGGTCGAGACCTTGAAGAAGGCAGGGTTTAGGGTTGGTTCTTTTTGGCCAAAGGGGAAGCCTAGAAGTGCCAGAGCCTTTTGCGCCCAGCTTAGCCCATGTGCTCTACAGGGCTGATATTTTGAAGCGTCGAGTGCCATATCCACATATCCAGTTGTAGATCGATTGGCTCCCCGCCTTGGATTTCAAGGGCGCAAGTCAGGGTTTCAAGATTTCGGTCGGGGTTGCAGCCGGCCGGCCTCCTTTGCAGATGCTGCTGTTGAGCCTCTTCCTCTACTCTGCATCACGGCTCTTGAGCCTCCGACTGGCGCTGGACAACGAGCTCCAGCTCGATTAGTTTAGGGTTTAGGGGTTTAGGGTTTAGGGTTGAGTCGCTGCAAAGCAGCTGCAACAAAAGGGGTTTAGGGTTTACGGGGGTTTAGGGTAGGGTTTAGGGCTTACAATAGTGAGTTCCGAAAGATGATGATCTTACTTGTCGAAGTTCCCTGGTAGAGGCTGGAGTAGACGCCACTTCGTGTTCTATGTGGACAGGAGGGGGGTGCTGTTGTTGGATCGGGGTTTTGTCGTCTAATCACAACGACGGTGGCAGAGATACTGGTAGCCACATGTGAGTTGCGAGTGTTTCGAAGCTTTGGTCCTTAAGTCATTAAGCGGCATTAAGCGTGTTGAGTCGATGTCTATTCGATGAAGATGATCGTATAGGCGTATAGGAAGTGGGTTGCACTGCAGATGTGGGATTTAGATCTCGGCAGCATCGTTTCGAAGTCCTGTCTGTCTCTGTATTTCGGGATGACCTGTGCGACTGGTGCCAAGTGGACCAAGGTCTGCCAGGAACCCCGGATCGCAAGCCCTCATCCGATACAACGAAAGCTCAAGATGAGAAGAGCCAAGAATCATACACACAACCCGACCGATATCACGTGACACTGCAGAAATGTCATGTCGAATGCTACTGTTTGAGTGGGGCCCTGGAACCTCAGCCCCTGGCACCTTCATGCGGCGGACCTCGTCAGGTGGTCTTCGCCCTCGTTGCCCCCTGTCAGCAAGCCTGCGCCTTCCGTTGAACTCTGGTGGGTGCAGGGGGGGGGGGGGGGGGGGGAAGGACCGGCCGGGTGAAGGTTTTAGGTTAAGGGCTCTGCGGCTGAGGGTGCCGACCTTCCCTTTGCATGTCGGCCACCTCAATGCATGAAGGTAGGAGGGGTGTCTAAGTCTGTTCTGAGAAACTAGGCGAGCAAGAAACTCTCGCCCAAAAGCATGCTGTCATTCGTTCGAGGCCCTGTTTTTCGTCGTGGTGTTCTTTTGGCTCGTCGAGGCCGGACGTGGGCGCAGACCTGTAGCTGCTGCCACAACCTACATCCAGCGACCTATATGATTATGTGATGGGTTACTCAGTTATGGTTATTATAAGTAGGGATAGTACCCTATTGCACGGGGAGTTGGACTTCTCATGCTTACTGAGCTGCGCAAGCCTGACACCAGGTGATGGGCTCGCTGTCGCGCTACGTTCTGGGTTTCTCGGCGATCGAAGCTAAGTTCGAAAGGTTCGGGCTTCACGAAACTTATGCCTGGAACATTCCGAAAGCATGAACTAATGTAGGAGCGTGATTAAGAGACCCCGGTCCTATACCCCCCAAAACCCCAAAACATTAGGATCCATATACAGAGCCCCAATAAAGACCCAAGGTTTCTTGATCAGGTTCCTTTGAACTCCTGCGTCGGGGCCAAACCTTGCAAGCAAATTCTTCAGCCGCTCTTCCTGGATACCTAGTCTGACAGAATTAGCAGACACCCTCTTCAAGTCTTCACTGTGCCGAATGAAGGTGAAAGGGCCCTTTCAAAAGTAACCCCTAATCCTCCCGAGTGCGAGCACCGAAATCCTATCAACCCCGTAGATAAGCGGCAATCGTGACAAAGCCTTTGTCCCTTCGTGTGGGTGGATCTATCTGCTTGGAGGGCTGCCGCCAACTCATCGGAGCAAGCAGGAGCCACTGCAAAGCGAAAAGTGTCCTGAGTTTGGGCTGCTGATTCCGTCGCTACCTCTGCCTTCCGAAACCCCGAAACCTGGGCCTGTGACTATCTGTAACCTTTGACTTCGTCGACTAGCCGCGTGAAAACAAGAACCCTAAACCCTAAAGACCCCTAAGGTTCTCCCATGCTGTTTCCGTCAACTGAGGCTTCCTGACAGAGGAGTTTGTCTTCAGCCCATACGACGCCAGAAATGACACCAAGCAGGTGCAGCACTAGCGGAGGTAAAGAAAGTGTATGCGAAGCAAAACTGTGGCATTTCCGACCTTGAGTTCTGGATTTGTTAGGATGACAAGGCTCTGTATGTTGTCAGTAGATGCATATGCAGTCTTGAATGTTGTGTTCTCCTGCATGTTTTGAATGATCTTAATGCCTAAGTTTAAGTCCCATGTCCCGAACTGAGGTCTGTTCCCGAACTGAGGTCTGTTATGATTACTTCGGCACACTGGACCCTTCCGTGAGTCCGAGGTGCCTCCTTATGTGACGTCAGAGGCATACAAGTCTGCGCTTGTGTCCTTTTGCAGCACAGATGTTCCTTCGGGTTGGGGGTTTGTAGGGATTGGGATTGTATGATGGCCTTCTTGGCTTCCTCAGTGTGGTAAAGTCCTGATTAGCAAGGAAGAACAACGAATATTGAGCTACGGGATTAACAACTTCTGAATGAACGGTTGCAGAATCAGAGCTTCCAGCAATCTACTGATAAGTTGTGTCTCGCAGTCGTCGTTAAAGTACTTGCCAATGTCGACTGCCATCATCCTTGCTAGAGGCGGTGCTGTGCTAAGCCCTGGAATACGGATGATACTTGCAATCACTAGTCCTGTACTCGCGGCCAGAGCCGTTGTAAACGTACACCCTTGCAAGAACTCTTCAAGCCCATATACGACCCTAAAGTCCTCTAGATCAGTTAGCTTTGTTTGAAGAGGCTCCCGAATGTGGCCAAGGTACCACTTCGGCTCCCTCTGCCTTGGTTCCATCGCGAATGCCCGGCGCCTAAAGATCATGCGGCGAAAGTGCCAAGGAAGCTTCCGCTCCAGGTTTAGGACAAGAGGTCGGAGATCTGGGTTCAAGCAGGGGGTCTACGGCTTTGTTTGGGCGATCCTAAACTCCAGGCTTCCTAACCCTGAATTGCTGAGGGTCTCATCCCTGGAGTGAGCAAGTTAGAAGCCACCCCTCAGGTAGCACTGAAGCCTTTGCGGACGATCTTGCGTGTCTCGGAAGATGAGCAGTACCGAATCGGGGAAGGAATCTGGAATTGAGATCAGAGCTCAGAAGACTTGTTTCATGAGGAGGTAAAAGCAAGGGATGATGACTTCTTGCGGATTTACCGAGGCAGGCCCGGCACAGGGGAGTTTGCCAATGCCAAACGGCTGTAGCTTCAGACAGTTGCCTCCTGAAAAACGAGGGCGCTGTCCTCAATGTCTGGCTTGCCTGATACTGTAGAGTTGCTATTGGCCAAGGCAAACGATACTATGACATTATGCTGTAGTATACTCCATTTATTAAAATGTACCATAGTATGTTTTTGCATACTATCGTACCGAGGAATCGTCACAGCTCCGACGCGCTTCGGCTGCTGCTTGATTGCCTTCCAGGGGATGACTGCCGCTTGGCGATGCTGGCTTGTGGGAATGCTTGCAACCTTCCATATCCATCCCAGCCGCTTACAACACCACCAGGACTTCCAGGGGCGCTTGGCGGCTTATAGCAACATGGCAGAAGCATCGAAATCCGGAGTGGCGAGGTCTTCAGGGGGGATTTTCGATGTAGGGCGTTTCGGCCCTGTTTATGCACACTATTCTCTAATCCGGTCCACCAGAACGGTGTGAGAGTCGAAATCCCGAAGACAAGCCTACGAGGTGCCGGTTCCATAAGATAGACAGTGGCATATTAGCATCAGCACATAGCCCCTGAATAGCTCTAGGGCATTATGCAACAAAGACTCTTCCCTACTTAATTATTGCCCTCATGTTTGAAACTCAAACAAACCCCCGCTCAGCCTCAAACAACCCCCGCTCAGCCCTTTACCTGAAGCTAGTATAGGGATAGTTACCAATATTTTTCCTGAAGCTTCCTTATTCTATTGCCGCACAAACCCTACACCTTAAACTCGGCAACGCACCCTAAACCCAAAACGTACTCGAATCACCCAAGCCCTGTGTTATAATGAGGGAGGGGATCCCTGTGGTGGGCCGCTGTATCCATCCTTTGTATCCGTATTATGCGGGCCACTATTGAAGCACGAAGCACTATGTGGTATCAAGCTTTGAGAGTGGATGTCTTCGAGGAGAGGAGCGGAGAGGAGAGCCGAAAGGGTTGCTAGCACTTACGTTGTTGCACGTGTTGTTAAATAGTCTGTATCGATGTATGTGTATACACTGCACTGACCTATATTTCCCATCCATGCCCACCGCCATCCCCACCCCAACTATTACGGATGTCAGACGATGGTTAGGTGATGCGGCGTACCTCGCCATGGCTTTGGATGGCCATAGCTACTTCGAAGCCACGCAGGACCTGATGCTTTGAGGTGTCGGATTGCTTGGAGCACGAAAACGGCCTTGATCATTAGAATAGGGTTCGGGGTACAATATACTATATAATTGTAATAAGGAACCCCTAAACCCCTAAACCCTACGATCTCCGTTGCGCTGATGTCTCGACCCAGGATTCTCTGCAGATGCTCGGGGCCGAAGGGTAGCATGTCTGCGAGGGCTTTTGTTGCTGCTGTCCCCTGGATCTCCGAAGCTGCGACGCGCAAACCTTCAGCCTGAAATTCCGACGCAATGCTTCGCCGTGTGTATGGTGGGCCCTACATGTGAAAATGCGGCAGCCGCGATGAGGCAAAGTCCGACATTCCATGACCCGCACCAACTCCGCTTATGAATGCACTGAACTCCAAACCGCTCAGTGTGCTCCATGCAGATCCATCTTATTGCTTCTTGCTGATGTGGGAATTGCAGGAAGGGACGAGGTTTACACTTCGGGACGACAAGAAGTCGTATTGACGTGCTTTGCTTTCTCTTTTTTGTGGGCCTCGGGTATCTGGCTTGTGGTAGGCAAGACCCTCGAGTAGCTTGTGAAGAGTTTTTTTCGGAAGAGCTTTTTTTCATCAGATGCCGGACTTTCTGAGGCAGCTGGAAGCTGCATGGTTAGACAGCACGCTGTTGGAGGCGCATCTTGCGTTGACTCTTCTCAGAGCTGGGTCATCCTCTCCGCCAGATTAGCCGAAATCCCGGTCGAGAAACTATGTAGCGCTTATAGGTTTGTTGTTGAGAACCAAGTTTGAGAGATGCTGGCAGGCAGAAACGTGTTCGATTTAGAGTCCACAAATTTGTAGCATGCAGAGGCGAAAAGCCCAGGTTTTTGGAACGCCTTCTTCGTAAGATCAAGCTGCGTCCAAACCGCCAGCCAATCGAACAGCTCAATGCAAGCATTGCATCTTTTCGTTTCGTGACACTCATGAAAATCAATTTGCATGTATGTATGTATGTATGTATGTATGTATGTATGTATGTAAATATGTAAATATGTATGTATGTATATCTGTGTATGTCTGTATGTGTCTCTTATAGGCTTGCATGTAGTTATAGTGCATACAGCCATGTGTGAGAGCTGTCCATATTCCACTCTGCATTGCAATTCTTCTCCCAAGACCAGATTGAAATCTTTAACTCCATGTTATTCATGAAAATCTTCCCGCAGTCGCCAGCACGAGCTGCAGAAAGTAAGGCTCTAGGGCCTACGGCTTGAGCTTCAACAATGGGTCGAAAGCCTCGAACTTAAGGCTTTCTGCTATGGAAAAGGCTTTCTGCCAGGTTTGCTGGCAAGCAGATAGAGCTCAAGCTGTCCTCCATGCTAAAGCATGGCTCCTAAAGCCCAGACCCTTTCCCATTCTAGGTCCCACTCTTACTTGGAAGTGGTCATGTGTCTGCCCGTGTTGTCCCCAAACCCTGAAGCCCAGAATCTTTAAGTATGTTGTACGACGACGCCAGCACGCTGTAAATACCAATGTTTTTGGCAATGTCGCCATATACGACGGAGAGACGTCAAGTAAGAACGGCAGTAATAACAATTATAGAGCAGGACATAAAAGTAATGTACAGCATAATCGCGACAAGCTGAACAACAGAACTATACAGGGTAACTCATTCAATTAATTCAGGAAGAGAAAACGGCATCCAAAAAAAACAGGAAACAACAAAGATCACATGAAGAACATGGAGTCTAAATGCAATAGTGATGAGAAAGCTATGCAGCAGAATGATGCTATTTACCGTGTTTCTGCTTCCTTGTACAACATACTGTAAAATCAACGCAACACCCCAAACACGCATGCGCAGCTAGCACGTCCAAAACTCGAGTCTTCAAGGACATGCCGTCAACAAACCTAAGGAGAACATTGTTTCGGGTAGCAGGCGTGCCTTAGTGCGGGTTCACAAAAAAGGCGTGGCACTTTCGTCGGCGTGAATGCTTTTCCGAGGGTCCCAGAATCCCACCGTGGGCATATGTACGATGCTGCTGGAAACATGCATAGATAGAAAGGCACTGTGCGTGCATGTGAGCATGTAGTTTTTTTTTCCCTTCTGGTAAGTTAAGGCAGCGTGTGTATGTTACAGCCAGTTGTTATGAGCCTTACTTAAGAGACTTGGGAGCCTTGCACCGAAATGCAGGGTAGTACAGAAGCGACGAACCGGAACCCCTTCCCCCCCCTTCCCCATTTCGGCCCCAAGACCCTTGTCGGCTCCTTTGCCAGTTTTGGCAGCATTTGGGGTTTTTCTCGTTTTGGCTTAATCAGTTTTCATGCTTGGGCAGGTACAACTCTTGGGTACAGTGGCTTCCGCGTCGCTGGTAGCTGTCATCGTGCGGATCATGGCAAGGCTGGGCATGGACTGGGATCTCCGACGTGACAGGGGAAAGCGCTTATATACGCGAGTTCAGTCTTTCTGTGTTTAGGGTCCATCTTGATACAATTAGTCTAAACGAAAAGCGGCATGTAAGGAGAGGCTATGATATGACGACGGTCGAAGGCCAAAGAAGATGATGAACGCAGTTGTTCTGCTAATCTGAGCTTGGTTATGCCATGCTCTGTGGGAACTGGTTTTCATTCCATTTTTACTTATGAATAAACCCAAAGGGGTTATACTACAGACATGTAGTTTCATGTCGGCTCTTAGGGCGCCGGTATTTGATGGAAGTGCATGATACGGCAAGAACTACACATAAACAGACGCGGCTCCTGTGAGCTTGAAGCGAACCCAGCTATCTCCGGAGTGTTTGGGCGGGCTTTACCCAGAAGTCTAGCTGTGTTTCCTGTTTTGGATCTTTACAAGCAGTTCGGCTTCGAAGGCCTCATGGTACCATCCCAGGTCCATGTGGACGTTCAGCAACGTTGGAAGTGATCTCGTCAGCATTGGTTGTTGCAGCTCATGACGCATAGACTCTGCAGAGATGCGCAGTCCGGAAGCTTCTTCGAGCATTTGAGGCGAGCTGTACGTGGAGGACGACGGCGCTGTTGCCAGGACCCCAGCTTTTCGCGGATAACATGATATCCTAGACACTCGCAGTCGCCCGTATGATGGGTTGCTCTATTCTGGGTTTACAGGGAGCAGCAACCTACTGCATAGCAAACCGTAAGCCGTAAACTCTATAATCCCTTAAGCCCTAAACCCCTAATCATAGGCGGTCGGGGTGTGCCTTGTACCGAGGCCTTTGCGGCCTTCATCGTTGCTTTGCTGTGTTCCTGGTGTTTCATGGAAAGCTTCTTGGCTGAAAGTTTTACGAACATCAATAGGCCAACGTGCCATGGAGCCACGAGGCTTGCACTGACTTTTCGACTTGTGGGCGAGTGTATACCATAAGTGGCCTGGCATGAGATGTGCTTCCAGCATTCCCGACAGAGAGACACGCGGAACTGAGAAAGTCAATGCAGTTTGCTTATGTGCAAGCGCAGAACCTGCAGCAACTGGACCGACTTTGGGCGGGCTTTGCTGTCATCATGTTTTACACATTGCGCTTAGGTGTCGGCTTTGTAGCAGATGCCCTGATCTTCAGCCGCTGGGCCAAGCTTGAAATTGTAGAAGGTCTTACTCGTGGTGCCGTCACTCTTGTCCTGAGTTTTTATGAGCAGCTTATGTGATGCGTTGTCGCCGCAGTCTTCACTACTACCTTGGTCGCTACAGCAGACGTTCTTCGGAGAATTGGAATCAGTTCTTTACCCGCTTCTGATTCAGGCCATGAAACACCACAAGGCTGGGTCTAGGTTTAGCGGGTAAGCGAAGACATAAAAGGCAACTGTGCCTATGATGGCCCTACTACGGTATATACTGGAGAAACTGCACGAGGAATCCTTGTTGCATCGCTTGGGGCCAGAATACCCTGAAGGTACAGTCAACAAGAACCAAGACGACAAGCGAAACCGTCACAACTGTCGTTCACCACATGCCACGTCAAGATCCCGTAACTTTGGGCTTCTCACCATCATCGCCGCCATGTGAGAAAACGTGGCAACGGTTTCATACATGGCACATGGTGTGACTTGAGAAGGACCCTAAGCTACTGTCTTCAAAGTACCCCATAATCTATTCGGCAGAGAAGCCGTTCTCTACCACTCTTGCTGCGAGCTTGTCCAAAAGTCTTACTACGCAGGCCCAGGCCTGGTCTGAAACCTTGCAATTGACGAGACTGTGCCCTTGGACAAGTCGTATGTCGCAGAGATGACCGGTCGTAAAGTGAATTTAAATGCCGTCTCAGGTTTCCGCGCGCAGTCGAAAGGGTACCTGGGTCTTACCGCTATGGTGAGCAGCTTGGGCTGGCAAGCAGATGGAATATGAATGTATAACACTAGTTACCAGTATCTTTTGCTAAGATGGTGAGTGTGTATGAAAAACTGCAAACGTTAGCCACACACACACGTATACACACATATAGATAGATAGATATATATAGATATATAGATATATAGATATATAGATATATAGATATACACATTCATATACATACTCATCCAATGGTACATGTGTGTCATACATACTTAATATTTACGCTGGCATGTCTAGACACATATACACATGCATACTAGCAGACCCACGGCTGGCACACTCGTTCACTAGTTCGGGCGAAATGAGGGCGGGATCTGAGGCCACAGTCATCACACAGAAATTCAAGCGCCTCACACATACATACATGCACATGCGTACGTACATACATACTTTCCGACAGACACACGGACGGACGGACGGACAGACAGACAGAGACAGACAGAGACAGACAGAGACAGACAGACCGACAAGCAGACAGGCAGACAAGAGACAGACGTACACAAGTACATGCGCACATGCAGGCATGCTTACGGGCGTGCCAAGAAACGTACATAATGCTTACACCCCTCCGCCTCCTTGAGTCGCCAATACAAGTATAAGTGTTACAGTGCCCAAAGTATCCCATTCTAATTTCTTAAGGTTGCTTCTGTTACTATGCGGGGGCCTATGGTTATATAGTACGTATATACCCCAAAACCCTATTCTAATCCCTAAGCCCTAAGACCCCAAGCCCAAAAGTCTAATTATTAAGGCCCCTTTATACAGTCTTTGGCAAGTCGGAGGGTCCGTGGCAGGCGAGCGCGCAGCGCTTTGTGAAGTTCCCGACTGCATATCGGTGGACAGCAGCCTGCCTGAAAGGGTACTGTAGTAGGGTTCTATGATGGGCTTCCTTTGAAGGGTACTATAGGGTTCTAGAATAGGGTTCCTTTTGGGGGTATTATTGGGTTTTAGATGAGGGTTCCTTTTAAGGGTACTGTAGGCTTTTGGAATAGGGTTCCTTTTAAGGGTACTATGGGGTTCCATAATGGGCTTCCCGTGAAGGGTACAGGGTTCCACAACAGGCTTCCCTTGAAGGGTACTAGAGGTTCTATAGTAGGGTTCCCTCTGATGGTTCTGAAAATAGGGTTCCCTTTGAGGGTACTATAGGGTTCTACAATAGGGTCCCTTTACGGTACTGTAGGGTTCTATAAGAGGGTTCCCGTTAGGGGTGTCCTCCATAGAGGGGAATTTGTATTTTTCTAGGAAGGAAGTATTTTAGGTTTTGTCTGGATATATATATTTTTTTTTTCTTCTGCCGCTCCGGCCTGCTTCTGTGTGCTTCTCGTTTTCTGCTTGCTGTTGCCGCTGCTTTTCCGCTTTCTGCTTCGCTGCGTTTGTGCTTCGCTCTTATGCTCCTCCACTTTCTGCTTGACGGCTTCACGTTTATTTTTCCACCCTCATCCTTCTCGTCCTGCTCCGCTTTGATCCTGTCTGCCCTTCTGGTTTTATCCTGCGCCGAAACACTAAATTCACTTAATGAGTTCTGAGGCCAACGATAGCTACGACCACCTACTACTACTGCTGCTGCTACTACTCCTACTACTACTACCTCTACTACTGCTACTGCTACTGCTACTGCTACTGCTACTGCTACTGCTGCTACTACTACTACTACTACTAGTACTACTACTACTACTACTACTACTACTACTGCTGCAAAAGCGCACAACCCACATGGACCCTTTCAGAACCCGTGATACAGACGTGTTTGCAACGGGGGGGCCCACCCAGCCTGCTTTCTTTTTAAGCCAACCCCCGCCTCATGGGTCCGGGCTGAGTCGCCAGATGAGACGGCAAGTTTAAGATATTTGAAGACATAAGATGAACCGGAATCGACAGATGAGGGGGCGTGTTTAGAATATATGATGTGCTGGAACATCCAAAGACGGCGACGTGTTTTCGATGTATGATGAACCGGAATCGCAAGAAGCGGAAGCGTGTTCAAGATATATGATGTGCCGGAATCTCCAAAGAAGGCGGCGTGTGTAAGATATACAATGAACCGGAATCGCCAAAGTGGGGGGCGGGGGGCGGGGTGGGGGGGCGTGCTTAAGACATATGGTGAACCTGATTCGCCAAAGCAAAAGATGGGGCGCGCTCAAGATATATGGTGAGCCGGAGTCGCCAAAACTAAAAGATGGGGCGTGTGTAAGATATATGGTGATCCGGAATCGCACGATGAGGGGGGTGTTTAGAATATGTGATGAGTCATGAGATGAGCCGGAGTCGCCATATGAGGGGGCATGTATAGGATTTCATGTTTAAGATATATATATATATATTTTTTTTATATTTTTGAATGTCATGAACCGGGTTCGCCAAACGAGGGCTTGGTTAAGACATATGATG
Source organism: Symbiodinium necroappetens (assembly GCA_905231915.1). Classification (NCBI taxonomy): domain Eukaryota; class Dinophyceae; order Suessiales; family Symbiodiniaceae; genus Symbiodinium; species Symbiodinium necroappetens. The sequence continues at coordinate 37,654 of CAJNJA010087918.1, forward strand.
AACGTGGCGGCGTGTTTAAGTAGGGTGTATGACGAAGAGGAACCACCAGATGAGGGCGCGTTTTTGAGATATGTGATGAGCCGGAGCCCCCCAATGAGCGAGCGTGTTTAAGATATACGGTGAACAGGAATCGCCAAATGAGAGGGCGTGTTTAAGTTATTATGTATATGTATATGTATATGTATGTGTATATGTATATGTATGTATGTATGTATGTATGTATGTATGTATGTATATATATAGATACATACATACATACATACATGCATACGTACATACCTACGTTACATACCTACGTTACATACATACATACATACATACATACATACATACATATACATACATACATACATACATACATACACATACATACATACCACATATGATGAACCGGAATCCCCATCGCAAGTCCCCATGCACAGGTCGGAAGTCCCCTCCCCAGAAGAGTAGGCGAAATACAGGCGCGCGCCTAGGCATGTGTTACAGAATTGAAAGCAACATAAACTACCAGAAACAAAACCAAAGAATCCTGATTTTAAATCTGCGGCTCTATAGAAGGGTTCCTACGGTGCACTCCTGAGTTTTTGATTCCTAAACGTTCCCATGAGTGTTGGGCTTCGGGGTTGCGGCTTACGGTGTACAAGTTTGAGGTTTCAATGTTGAGTCTTTGCAGCATCGGGTTCGGGGTTGTGGGAAGGAGTTTTGGGGGGTAGGGCTTTTGATCTTAAGGCCGAAATGTCTGTAGAACCAGGGGCTTCGCCTTTCTAAGGGGCTTGGAGTGGGAGTCCATGTTGTCCATGGTCCATTGCCATAGCCGTGATTAGGAGAGGTATGATGCTGATTCCTTCACTTGTGCTTGCCTTGTGTAGTGTAATCATGGGTGGGTTTCTGGTCGTTTTTGGTCGCCAGTAGGGGGGTTTAGTAGCAGTGGTTAGTGTTATCCAGCTGTTCACTGCGCATGTTGTCAGCCTTCGCACTCCGTTTGTTTGTCCTCAGCTGTGTGAAGATGATGTTCAACCTATGGGTTTGCATTTCGGAACAGATTCTGCAAGTTTGCTGGGAGTGTGTGTCTTTGAATCTTATCCCTAAACCCTAAACCCTAAGTGCAGGGCGCGGACAGCCGGCAGCGAGACTTGGCAATTGTTTACGTCGTGGTGATCTTCGAAATTCGAAAACGGTCAATGAACGGTAATATAGAAGCCGAAATAATTACCACTACAGTTCTGGGCGTTCCTTGTTATTATTATTAATCTCATAGTAGAATATACCCCAAATCCCTATTCTGATCATTAAAGGCCCCTTCATTAGCTACTTTCGGTGCCGGCCTCTGTTTGGAATGGCTTCGATGCAAGCACTTCTGGCTTGCATCGTAATTTTCAGTTCAAGACAAGACACGGCCATCAAGAGTCTGGATCTATGTGTCTATCTGTCTCTCTATCTATCTATCTATCTGTCTATCTTTCTATCTGTCTTTCTATCTATCTATTTATCTATCTATCTATTTCTCTGCCTCCCTCGCTTCCTATCTATCTACTTATCTGTTTACCTACTTACCTACTTACCTACCTACCTACCTACCTACCTACCTACCTACCTATCTATCTGTCTATCTATCTTCTATCTGATTCTATCGATTTATCTGTCAACTTATCATATGTACATGTATTTATCATCGATGTAGATGTACATATGCCGTCGCGAGATGTTGCGCAGGTTTGGTTTTGGGGGGTGTGGCCTGAAGCATAAGCTGGACCATTTCCGTCCCAGGCTGTATGTATTGCCCGAGAGGCTCAAACCCAAGAAACCAATGCCGCAGCAAGTCCTCACTTCGTTGCAGAGGCCACTTTCGGCAACTGCAGTTCGTCAATGTTCATCACAAGCTGAGTTGGTACCTGTGCGTTTCGGGCATAAGCCTACGTTGTTACAGCCTTTTTCCTTGCGGCCACGGATCTCAGCAACTAGGCTTGAGGCTTCCTTTCTGGCCTGCGTGTTTTGTGTCACCAATGCCCCGTTGGGAGCTGCCTGGCCCTAGAATCATAGAAATGTACCTTTTTACAAAACGTGCAAGGCTGAATCCCTTCACCAGCTACCCGCCGAAGCTCACCCAGCTGCTGACGTTTGTCAACAGTCTTGCGCCCAGTCTTCTGCACAGGGAACCGAGATTGAGAGTCTGTAAGGTTTGAGCCTTCCAACAGGGGGTATGCTGGACTCGTCCGTAATCCATGTTCCCAGCTGTGTGAAATCCGGTAGCGAGAGAGTCAGATATTTTTGTCCAAGTTCCGTCCCGGTGAGTTTTGACCTGCCATGTCTCATTCACCAAGATCGAAGAGGGGGTTACGGCTTCGGCCTGACCGACAGCAGCACCTCCAGAGGATATGGCGGCTATGGCGGCTACAGCTCCTCGTCAATTTCATCTCCTTCAGAAGCTGCCCTCTGTACCAGTAGGCCTCAATCCGATCATCTGCCAGTCGAGCAGCAACCGCAGCAACCTGAGCCCAAACCCTCGCCGAAGCGTGTGTGGCAGTATACTCTCCGATCTGAGGCCAGGCCAGCAGCGGCTGGAGTACGCCCCGGTAACCATCGAGGCAGCACAAAACTGGAGTCCCCGTGGGTTGGGAGTGGGGATCCCAAATCGGCAACTGATCACACCAGCACCAACAGCTGCACCAGCCCCAGAGTCATCGCCACTGCCACCACGACTGATACTCTGTAAGCGCTACTGCCTGCCTCGCATGATGACGCTGCTGCTGTGAAACTACCAACATTGACGCTTCCAATTTCAGTACTGCTCTTACGCCAAACTAGCCTTGCTGACACTGCGAGACGGCAAGTGACGACGACGAGAACGAGGATTCAAACTGCAATGTGGCACCATCAGTCTGGAATAGCAGACGCCGAAATATGCCTACATGGTAAGAAGTACAACAGAAGCATTCGCGCAGCCCATAGGCCCCGAATCTATTCAGTGCAAGTTTACATAAAAGGTGCCCCCTAAAAGCCCGAGGCCCGGACCCCGAGGCCAAGTGCCCGGAAGGCATGTTGAGCGAGTTGCGACTCGCGACGTCTCGCAGTGATCGTTTTCATCTGCACGGGCTCCCTTCAAAGATCTTGGGACCCAGCAGAGGCATGTTAAAGACTCGAGATGCAGAATGAATCCGCACTGGCAATTGTTGCAGATTGATCGGCACTTGCTCTAGACCGGTTGCCTCTGCCGTTAAAGAATTGTGGAGGGTCCACCTCAAAGGCTGCCGAACAGGCGGCAAAGACGTGCACACCGCTGGAAGATCAACTGCAGCCTTTACAGTCAAGGGAAGGCGGGATAAGCTTGTGCGAGTCAAAAGGCAGGCCAATTGCCTCCTGCGCGGGGTAAAATAGCCATGTTTTTGTTGATTGCCTTCCTCGGAAGGCCTTTTCAACATGACAACCCGTTACACATTTTCTTGCAGCTAGGTGGCACCATCTTGCAGTGGTGAATTCGGTTACCACCGCACGGCACTTCTGAAGTGTAGGATCCAGGCTCGGGCTTCCACGAGCCTTCTCCAAGGTGGTACTGCATGAATCCAGGCGCCCGGCTCCCACCGAGTGAAGCGCAGGCATAATGCAAAAAGCTGCTCACCGAATCGAAGAGATCCACTATGATCTAATCTAATCTACTGCTTCGTGTACCATGCCAACCTCTTGTAGGGATCATCTTCTTCGTGAGGAATGCAGTACGTGCTACAGTGTTGTCACGTCTTTCGCATCTGAGTGTGGTGATGTCGCTTATGATTGAAATTCCCTGGTTCGTCTAATGCTCATTGCAACCATTCTGCTCCTCGGCTAATTGCCCCAGTTGAGGTATGGACAGCGGCTAGTCCCGCCTGTGGGACGCATGAGGCAGGCACTGATGATGCTTGGACGCGGGTTTCCGATCTTGTCGGTGTTTCCGACCAACCCTGAAGAGAAGACAGACCGGGTTCCTTCTATCTCTCTTTTCAACTCTCTGCCTCTCTCTCCTTCTCTCTTTCTCGCAAGGGCTGGCTCTTGCTACATCTCCGTCTTTGCAGGCGCGGAAGCCCTCGCGCGGGAGCCTGAGTCCTGCAAGCTGATGGCCCCCAAAAAAGCCATGAGATGCCCGTGAGCTCCAAACCGTGGACACAGATACTATATTACAGTATAATGTGCTGTAATCTAATGTAATATAGTATAATATACTGTAATCTAATAGCATAGTATTGTATAATATAATAATATGATATAGGCATGAGTTATGATATAACAACTCTGCACAGTGGATGCCGCCTAGAGGACTCGCCGGGTCGGCCCAATCCTTCAGAGGGTCCGGAGGACGGCATTCTGTCGATGGCTTGGAGACAAATTTGGGGGTTTAGGGTTTAGGGTTTAGGGTTTAGGGACAAATTTGGGTAGACGTCTGCTTGATTGGTTGGTCTACTCTGTGATGGACATCGGCAATGACAGTTTCGGTGTTAGATCCTCAGAAGGGAACGAGTTGTAGAGCCATTCGTAGGGAGCTTCGAATATTCTTCGGAGACTGCCGTGCTTGGCCCTGCTGTAGCCTTCCAACCTTTCAGTCCAAGTGAGTTAAGCAGAAGCTAGGGAACAGAATGGGTCGGGATTCGTTCAGCCTTTGCCGATCCGAAACCAAGTCGAGCGGCTTAGGCAGGTTCCTGTGCCCCGGCCTTTCAGGTGAAAGGTGGACCTCATTCTGAATAGTCCCACCTCTAGCTGCATAGATCATACGTGTGGCTGCCAGGAGTTCACATGCCACTGTCTTCAGCTGCTACTGGCTGCGCGCCCCTTGGAGTTCTGCTTGATTGGGGAGTCCCGGGAAGGCAGCATGTCGAGTCCCTATGCCGAGTGGCTCCGCGGCCGGTAAGTACAGCACGCTCTGATTGAAAGCTATACGTCCTGAAGGCTCGAAAAAGGACCGAGGCATGCAGTTCGTCCTCACAGCTTCCGCCACAGGGGTCGTGTTTACCGGTCACTAGTCTCATGAAAGGTTTTCTTCTGACTCTGCTCTAGGAAACTTGTGTGAATTGGCAAATGTTTCACTATTGATCGTGAAGATCTTCTGGACTTTTGGACCGAGCATTCTGATGCCTTGTCCTTTCCCGGGGCAGTAGTGTATCTTCACTTTGGGCCCTTGAGAGCTCAGTTCCCCCGCCATTAGTGCCGTCCAAGTGACATCTTAGGTATCGGTGGGTGTGTGTGTGTGTGTGTTACTAGTAGGTTGAGCTCTGCGGGATGCTTTGTTGTTTTGAGCTCCACTGATTCGATTTGCTTCACTTCAGTCAGACCTCGAACCATATGCCTCGCCTGGAGTGTCCGAGTGTAAGCGCCGAAACCTGTGAAAGCCCTCAACCCCAGCTACTACAGCATGATGACGGTTCGCAGCAAGTTGAATTAAGATAGTATGGATGCCCAAATAAGTTTAAGGATCCTCATCATTATTATACCGCAAAGGAGCCCAACAAACTAGATTCTACATGTTACGGCCCATAACACTAAACCCTCATAGTATACCTTATAGAACCCTTTACACGAACCCTTACAGAAAAAATATTCTAATTCTTAAGGCCCCTACATGACTCGGCCACTTTGTCTTTTGCCTGGGAGAGGTGCTGCCACGACAGGGCACACAGGGACAGCGCTGGAGCCTCAGGCTCTGTCGGAAACTCCAGGAAATCCCTTGAAGCCCTACAGAGACCTTTTGCTACACGTATGGGTATGTAATATTCCTTCATGCTCTGTCATTTCTGTTTATATATTGATATCATTCTTGAAAAGAGTGTCGCACCTCCGTTGAACCCTTATCCAAGCTCTGTAGAACCTTTACAAACTATCTTGATTCTCGGATGGAGGCTGCCGTGCAGAGAGCCCCAAACCTAAATTTGATACCATTCATCCGGCGGGCATGGTTGCCAAGAAGAGACCACAGGTGTTTCAAGGTGGACGATCGTTGTGAGTTGTTGCAGAGATAGCAGATTCAGAGCTCAGGTTTGGTAAGCTCTGACATGGACATCCGCAATGCCATGGCTGCTCGGACATGCACAGAGCTGCGAAGGCAATGGTGCTCAAAACCAGTGGCAAGAAACAAGAGCGGCTTCAGACAGCACGCTCAGCACATGGAAAAAACTATCCTGTGCAGCGGAACATTGCAGCCAAGGAATGGTTTGAACACGTAAGTCGTACCAACGACCTTCGCCGCAGCCCAAGATAATTCCACGGCCATCTCAGAGTAGGGTGCTGAGGGTTTAGATTTTCGCGGTCTGGATGCTTCGACTCCGCACTGGTTCGTGCCTACGAAGAATCCGACATGTCATGAATAAGGCTTCGACGCCGGGTTTGCACCAAGTCATGTTGTCACTGTATCAACGTATTTCCGTTAAGCGCAGCTGTGGCAGACATGAGGCCGTCGCTAGGTGGCAGTCGCTTAACCCATCCTAGGAAACCTTCGGCAACTGTGGACAGTTCGACTGCAATATAGCTGTAGTAGTAGTAGTAGTAGTAGTAGCAGTATAGGAGCAGCAGCAGCAGCAGCAGCAGCACCAGTAGCAGTGGGTCTCCGGCATTGTCGGTGAGGCCCACCTGGCCGCTTTTCTTGGGCTGCGGAGGCTTTGCATTCTGCGTGTCGGCGTCCTTTCTTTCAGGATTCAGGATGCGTAAGGCTTCAGGCATGAAAGCTTGAGGTTCTGATTCTGATCTTTCTTATGGTTTTATTGAGGAGGTGTTGCGCCGTGGGCAGTTATTGAAATAGTGTCAGAGCCCTCCACCTTGCTAAAACATCATCTGATCCTTAAGCCATCACCAGAGGAACTTACACTGCCGCCTCCGCCATTGCCAGCAGAACCATCACAACGATCCTTGCCCTGTGGCTGTCATCATCCTGACATTTCCGCGGAAGGCTTTAGAACTCTACTTAACACCCATCCCATAGTCAGGAAGGCAGTAGCAGAAGTACCAAGTCAGTTTGCAGATCAGCGAACGTCCGCGACCCTGGCTGAAGTGGCCTTTCCTCACCCTACTGAAGCCTTTGTAGCATTTATCGGACACTTCTCGTCAACAAGGATGCGAAGCAGCAGTTGCCTGCAGCGTGAAAGGACACGCCCGCCATGGCAGCAAAGCGTCGCGAGTGCGGCACCCGGTGTTGCGATAGAGCTGTTTCTCGAGGAACCTCTTTTCTTCAGTGCAGACGTCCGCGATCAATTTGGGCCCTTTACTTCTTCTCAATATATGTTCGCAGGTAGGTACCGGTTTCAAGTCCCCATCATCATGAATCCAAAATGCCCACGACTCTGGCGAAAGGAGCACGATTGGCATCTTAGAACGTACAGTGTACCTATAGACCCCAAAGAACCTACCCTTCTAACGACTTATATTGGGAAATCATACATAATGAGGAGCCCTAAGAAGGAAGGTTCTTAAGGGTCCAGGTAAGCCCGAAACCCGAAACCCGCTAAAAAACCTCGCACGCCGCGAGGTCGCTCCAGGAGTCCTTGGCCACGGGCCAGCGCTGCCTTTGGATGATGCCTGGGACCTGGGTTGGGGGGTTGTTCGGGGTTCCTTTTATGGGTTCGATAAGGGTTTAGGGGTTTGGGACCTGAGAATCGGGGTCTTTATTTTGGGGGTTTTAGGGTTAACGGGTTTAGGGTAAACCCCAAAACAACCCTTAACACAAAAGCAGTGAACACCCTTATGAAAGGAATACCAAAAACCTAAAACAAAAAGCAACGCAAACGGAGCCTGACACCCCAGAAGCCCATCCCGAACTGAAAATCTAGCCTTTAGAACCTAAGACTAAGACCCTGAAGCCAAAACCCTCGAAACCCTGAACCCAGAAAACTACCCTCTTCCCCGAAACCGTTTAGGGGGCTTTTTGACAAAAGCTTTAGTCTGCGTTTTCAATTGAGCAGCCCCCGGCACAGACGTCGGAGTTCTTAAGTTAAGGGGGGGCTATAGTCGAGGATGACAGGGACTCCGGAGGTGATGGGCGGTGCTCGACGATTATACTGGAAGTGTATTTCCAGAAATCTTATGCTCCCACATGGCTTCAATTGGATTTGGGGGAAGTTTTCTCTCGGTTTGGGGCCGGTTAGCATTGCGGCTGAAGCTTCTCGGCTCTGGCACAAGACTTGTTGAGGAAGTCGGGCATTTGTTTACCATTTCGATCTCGTGTGGTTGCACGAGACGGCATAGAGTCCAAAACTGATGTTTACGGGTACTGAAGAATCTTGAGCTTCGTTCGAAATATTTTTGAAGCCACTCCCGAAGAAGATGGAAGACGTCGCTCACTGAAGGTATCGCCTCTGTGATGCAGGGAGCTCAAGGTCAGGGGGTTCTCTTGCCCTTTGCCAGTGCATTGCGTCGCGAAGCATGGCAGTCGCCGTTTATAATTCTGCCCAAAGGGTCCTAGGTACTGTTATGGGGAATACCTTCCCAAAGCATAAATAACAAGTCCTAATATAGAGACCCTACATTCTACTATATAGATTTGGACCCTTTGGGTACACAGGGCCAGGCCGGCCTGGAGATTTGATTTCGGGGTCCACTGGATCCGAGGCCAAGGCATCCGCGAAGCCTACGACGTTGCAGGAGCGATTTGGCAAGTCATATCTTCTAGATTCTTCTAGTGTCCAGTGTTGATGGTGGCTATTTTGCGGCTGCGAGAGCACAGATTTCCAACCAGCGTTTGGGTTTCAAAGGTACGAGTTCGCTTGAGAGAACGAGCGAGCGAGAGAGAGAGCGAGCGCGGTGAGGGAACCCCTTCCACATAGCCCTGGCGAAGGAGAGAGAGAGGGGGAGGGGTGCATGCCTCTTCCTCTGACTGTGTTGAAAGAGAGAGAGAGAGAGAGAGAGAATCCAGCATTCACAAATGCCGCCAATAACTCCTCGCAGAAAAAAGGCTTTGGACTGTGAGCATAGAACTTGTGGTGATATGGCCAGTCCGAAGCCTGAGTGGGTGAAGTCTCGTTGGACCAATCCTCGTGAAGCCATGCCTCGAAATCCTCAGCCTTTGAACCCGAGGCCCGAACACCTCTCTAAGTAATATATTATTTAATTATAGGGTCCTAAATAACTACCAATACTATTTTTGGGGGCTCCTTGTTATGCATATAGTACCATGGGCCCTATAACCCTTATTCTAATCATTAAAGCCCCTACGGCCCCTACATTACAGATCTTGTTGAGTTCGAGCTTGATGTTTGTCTCGACTGACGCCACTGTGGTGAAGCCTTGCCTTCCTTGCATGAGGGTGTGGGCGGAAGTGGAAGCTAGAATCTCTCTGGGCTTCGCCTGCAATGCTAGAATCCAATCCCTGCTCCCCCTACAGCCCGGAAGCCCTACAGCAGCCCCCAGGACCGAAACGCGATACCCCTAGAGCCTTGAAGAGTTGTGAGCGCTACTTGCAGTATTGAGAGCAGGCCCAAGGGGCCCAAGGTATAGTATAGTAGATACTTTTGGTGCCCAAATATCTACCAAGTAGCTACTACGTTAGTACTTGGACCCTTTGGGAGACAGGGCGCCTTGGCTGCGCTGATGACGGCGCAGCTTGGGCCGATTGCAGGGGTCTCAGGTCTTGCGAGAGGCTTTTGCAAGCCGGCTCCACGTTTGCAGATTCCAATATCGTAGATGATAGTAGCTTCTCGTATATTAACAATAGTATGTTGATTCGATTATATTAGCATAAGTAACCTTAGCCTCGAGGTTTCGGTTTAGGGGTTTAGGGTTATTCAGGGCTTATGGAGACAGAGTTGCAGTGTTTCAGCGATTTTTGCCAGGGATCGTCAACCATGTGGCGGCTGTTGTAACGGTTTCCCTTTACGAAACAGATTAAAGCCCTGTGTCGGAGAGCCCGGTGAGGGTCCCGTTGTCAGGGTGACTGTTTATAAGGGATCACTTTCGAATAGTCTTAGAGGGTCTTCTCGAGCAGAAGCAGCAGTGAAGTTCAAGGGTTTGGGACCCTTGAAACCCAATGAACCGTAAGCAGATGCTATGGGTAAGATGGGCACTCCCTGCGAATTTAGAAGTAGCAAAAAGACTAAGTGCAGCATTAGTTCGATAGTTGTAGCAACCGCAGGCATAGTAGTCGCAAGAGGTAGTAGTAGCTTAATAGTACTAGTAGTCGTCGTCGGCATAGTCGTATTCGTAGTCGTCGTCGTAGTAGCCATGGCGGCGGTGGTGGTGGTGGTGGCGGCGGCGGTGGTGGTGGTTGTAATGGTAGTAGGCAGCAGAAGAAGCAGCAGTAGTAGCAGTCGTCGTCGTTGTCGTCGTAGTAGTTGCATTAGCAGAAACAGAATCTGTTGGTAATATCTTACTTTCTTTATCGGACGCTTTGCCCCGAACACCCTGCTCTGAGAGGTTCTCGAGCATCGCCTACGCATCCCGGTCTATGATCCCACGAGCGCCGTGCGCAGGCAGGTTTATTGTGCTCAGGATTTCGCATTTAAAATTTAGGGTTTTTAAGGGTTTGGGGTGCCCCACACCTAGTCTAATTAGTACGGTTTTAATTCTTGGTGCCGGAAGCTTAACCCCTGAGCCCAAAATACTTCATTATATGGGAAGTCAGCGAATTGAACCGCAAAAGGCTGCCGACATGACGGGCTGCGTCTGTCCAAGCCCGTCGAAAGCAGGGCTTGCTTGATCTTCCCACATCTGTAAGTGTCAATGCTGAAACAGCTCGAAGTGTACAGACGGCGCATACATTCAGAAAATGGCCCGTTCACCACAAAGCATGTGTGTCCGAGCAACTTACACAATTCCATTCGTGTATTTTGACAGATCCGAGCCCAGGAGGTTACTACAAGTAGTCCCGATTCGCTGGATGCCGGATAAGTCCTACAGTGGCCGCGCGTGCACATCTTGTCGCATAGGCCCGAGTGCTCTTCGAGATGACGAATCGTCCTCGAGGGGATCCCCATCTTAACCCCCCAGTGCCAGCGGTTGCGTCGTTGTATGGCATCCGAGTTCGAGGCGTGTGCTTATCGGCAGGCTACCTAGGAAAGCCTCGCAGAATCTGTACCAATTCCATATACGCACAGGGAAACGGGCACTTGGGACACGACACTGCCTTCGACGTCAGGCCTAGCCAGGAGATAGACCCGCCCGGTGGCTTAGTGCGAAGGAGAAAGCGCTTTGCAGCCTTGAGCTCCTTAGTTCGAAGCCTTTAAGTTGGGTTCGGTGTTTTGGCCGACGGGGCGAGACGGGAAGAGCACCTCGCTATCAGGGAGAGTGGAGCACCCTAACTCGCTCGTCCGGGATCTACACAGACTGTATGGAACGCATAGAGTATCAATCGCAAGCAAAGCTACAGACGCCGCACGACTCTCTCGTTTTGGGCTAGGTCGCTAGGTTCGAGGTCTCTCTCGTTGTCGTGCTGTAGTCGGTCGTATGTTGAGTGATTGTCTCATGGACCGAGTGGAAGTGTCGAAACCTACAAAGCAACAAGCAAAAAAGTATTCAGCTAGCCATAAGATCTCGTAGAACTTATCTTCTAGAAACCTGCGGAAACAGAGTCCCTTGTAGAAACCAAACGCTCCCTTGTAGAAGACCTAAGCCGCACACAGAATCCGGTGGCTGAGGTCTGGATTCATGGTTGAGCGCCGCTCTCCAGGCCCGATAGAGCCCAAAAGCAGCTGGAAGTCTTAGCTATAGAGTGATTGAATGGTGTCTCAAAATGAAGTATAATTAAAGTGTGCCCCCAAAAGTAGGGAGGCCCTTTTTCCGAGGGCCATTGAACTTAACCCGAAGATCTCTCCCCCGGTTCACTCTCGATATTCCGAGCCTGTCATTCAACGCAGCATTCAACGCAGCGCCCTCCACTGTTCAAAACTGCTCCGAGCCATGAGCCCGATTGCAGCCCACAGTTTCATAAGACGAATCCCTCCCTCCCTTCCTCCGTTCGGTCCCTGCCGCCCTTAACTCCAGGTTTTTCAGAGGAGTCGGGTCGCATCCTCGGAGATTTGGCCCGCACCCCGGCTACTGCAACGGAGCGAAGTGACGGAAGGAGTAGGGCAGGGCTTGGCGTGGCGTCTTTATGGGCTATAGACGAAGAATTTGACAGCAAGTGTTTGAAATCTTCTTGCATAATCTTCGATCTACTCTAGATTTCCTGATCCTCTCCGAGAGTTGTGGTGGGGCACTTCCGAGTAGTAAGTCCGATAAGCTGTGCTCGACCACTCGGCGCTTGGGGTGCGATTGCCTCCGGCAAGAAGGCGTGTGTTGCAGAGAGGTCCCAGTGCTTTGGAATGGTTCTACTGTATACGTTGCCATGGATTTCTAAGTCCAGAGGGACCAGGGCCGACATAATTCCAACCAGATTTTGCGATCCATGTAGCAGTTATTGTCGGTCTGATGCCGTCTTTATACGGTGTGTGGCTGAGGACTCCACGACCGGCAGCAATGATGACGCCAGCGTTGACTCCAGTTCGCACAGGGCCTGGTACAAGCAGTCCTAGCAGCCTTGCATCTGGGGTTGAGGGTTGCTGGGTGCCCCCGTCGTCGTCGTCGGCGTCGCCGTGGTGGCCAGTAAGCAGTATAGTTAGCAAGTAGTATAGTTAGTAAGTAGTAGGTAGTAGTAGCAGGTAGTAGAAGGTAGTAGAAGTAGAAGAAGAAGTAGTAGCAGTAGCAG
>CAJNJA010087918.1:58543-84628 GCA_905231915.1 Symbiodinium necroappetens
GTAGGTATGTATGTATGTATGTATAACCGGTATTCTAAGGAGGGGATTGTTCTGATTTGGGTGGGTGATGCTTCCCAACTACTCAGATACCCTTACCTGTTTATGCTTTGTTCCCATCGTTCCATCTCATCTTCGCGGTTGGCCTACCCAAAGGTCCACCAACCGCAGCCCCCGGACTCCTCTTACATGACCCCCTCAGCCGAAAGCCCAAAGACCCGAGTCAGGAGGCAGTCCGCATGTCCTCGAAGTACCAAATGCAAAAAAAAACAATTGCTCGTCTTTTGCACAGGAGCTCCTAGAGGAGCTGTTCGGTGCGAGACCCGGGCACGTCCAAAAGCCTTACGATGATGCTGTTCAGCTGACTGCGCGTTCAATTCTGCTAAGCATCGGCGATGTGGCACATGCCGAAAGCCGTATTGCTGCGAGTAGCTTCTCAATGGGAGCCGGCGAGTTGAGCTTTACTGTAAGAGTGCGGGGTCCGAATATCACTGCTTCCCAGGCTCGCTGGTGGTTTGGGTTGGGCTCTCAGCTGAAGCGCGCCATGTCTTCCTACGTTTTCCACTCTTCAAGTGAGACATGCTAAGCATGCATCGGCCGGAACTCAGGATGACCGCTCGAACCCCCAACATGGTTGACGAAGTTGTTGTGGACATGTTTCTTACTGCACATGCGGCAAGTGTGCTCGTGACTCGTCTCCACGGTCCAAAGTTGAAACATGTCGCATGATCACCTAGAGCAGCAAAATCTCGAGAAGATTCCTGCTTAGTATGGTATGTTGTGATTTCGCATGCATGCGGCATGACGGGGCCCAGAAATTGCGTGCAGTGAGTGAGGATGCATACTTCAGCAATGGTTGGACTCTGTCCGAACCTGCTCGGGTGTGTTGCGGCTCCTGCGACTCTTGTCTGTTTCTGTCACTTCCAATACGCCGAGGTCAAAACGCCGGAACGCAGGGGCAGGACATGCCGGGGAACGGTCCGCCTGCTGTTGCCGTCTTGCAGTGATGCCAAGGCATCGACAGGACTCTTGACCCCCAAACCCAGCTATAAATTTGAACGCCCTATAATTAAACACTAAACACCTAAGCCCGAAAAGCCGGACATCCCGAAGATTTTGCCTTGGAAACAGGGCCATCGCGCTATGGTATGCCTCAAATCCGAATGAAGCTTCCTAACCGAACGGTTCAGGATACCCAGAGCAAGGATCTTATCATGTGTTTGTTTTTGGCGAAGCTCAGGGGCACTTCGTTCTGAGGAGGTTGGACATGCTTTTTTTTCGCGACTGTGCTCTGTGCTTTGATACTTGGGCTTTTCACCGGTTAGGTTCCGCACCTGCCCGGGGGCGAGCAAGATCCGCCCAGCCTTTGAGACACTGCCGCATCGCCATGTTGGATAAGTGCATGGGCATCGAAGACTTAAAGAGTTTGTAAAGCTCCTGGGTGAGCCTGCTAAAGGTATGAAGCAGTCTTCCCCGGTTCAGCATGATTTGCATTGCCGTTCTTGCGTGTGGTGTTGACTGGCCTCTCCATGGTGGAACTTCGGAATAACTGTTCGGGAGCCAGCGAGGCTATACAAGGTCAACAGCTCCCTGCTCGTGAGGATCCGCTTGGCGTTTGGTTGCAGCTTTCGCTATGCGGAGGACTTTGCAGAGATCCGACGCCAGCATTCAATCTGAGTCTAACATGTACCCCAAGTTGCGGAAATTCCCCCAGCCCCAGTCCTTCAAGGCCTGCTACAAAGCGGGATAAGAGAAACGAGGCATGGACTCTGGGATTCCGATGTCCCACAGCCTCAGCAGGATTGCATATAGAACCAAGACACAACTTAAACCCTCGACCCTAAGATGCAGGCGGGTGTGAGCGAGGAAGCCTTCAACCGTAAGACCGCGACCATCGCCGAATCTAGTATAGAGGTCGGAATAGTTACGATTATCCCCGTCTAATTCCCGTTTCATTATATCGTGTCGTAACATACCTCCAGACCCTATTCTAAATGATTCAGGTTGTACGTTCCAGACTTCCGCTTTCAAGTTGCTGCTGAACTTTTGCAACACGCCGTGCACCATAGCTTGTGGCTCGGGAGTGGCTACCATCAAGAGAAAGTAAGTTATAAGCATACCAAGCTACACAGGCTTGCAGCAAGACCCCCAAGACTGCTTCGATGCGCTTCCCACATTTTGAACTGAACCCTATAACCCGCCAAAACCAATCATGGGAAGTCTGAGCCACCAGGAGCCATACATGCTGGGTAGCCAGCGGCTTACAAGACCCGTTTTTTTGGCTTCCTCGGTTTGCAGAAGGAGATGTGCGCCTGATAATCCCTGCGCAATCCCTTCCCCCTCATGTTAAACGACCCCCCCCCCTCAAAGTTGCAGTTGGAAAAGTGTTTATTAGTATTGGGGGTTATTCTTATCTCTACTGCCACTTTTGAGGGGTCGTGCTCTTGCTCCTGCTTTGGCTCTTGCTCCCGCGCTGGCTTTTGCTCCAGCTTCTGTTGCGCTTGCTCCTGCTCTTGCTCTTACTGCTTTTGCTTTTGCTCTTGCTGATGGTCCTGCTTTTGCTCTTGCTCCTGCTCTTGCTCTAAATCCTGCTTTTGCTCTTGCTCTCGATGTGCTCCAGGGGTATTTGGAGCCTCGAAACCCTCCCCCCTAGTTCAGAACCGGTTTTAAAGGGCAGGGATGATTTCGGGAAGAGTTGCCCGATTGTGCATTTGTTTTTCTCTGGGGGGGTTGTTTAGTAAACGGCGGAAGTGATTAAGCGCGGATCGAAACTGGGCTTGAACAAGCAGCTTCTTAGTAAGTTCAGCAGCACCAAAGACAACAATGGCCATCACAGGCTAAGCAGGTAAGAACAGTGTCGCTTCAGGGATGGTCTATGGTGGGTGAATATTACGGTATGTAGATGACTGCGGCAAGGACCACGTGAACGAAGCAGGCAGAGCCTATCCTCTTCCCTTTCAGCGTTCCATATGGTTGCACGAAGCCCAGGTGTCATGACAACCCTGCTCTTCGTCGGCGATGGAGTGCAGCGAACAGGCCAGGAGGATCTTCGTTGCAAAGACTTAAGCATCCCCTGCTCGGCTTGCTTTCCAAAGCGAAGAGAGAATTCCGACCTGAAGCCAACTTGCTAGTGGAATGCATGCGACAGGAAATGAAGCCTGCCCTGTCGTACACGAAGAGAACGAGGAGGAGGAGGAGTGGGCTGCGCCCCTCGGCAGGACATGTCAAGAATCGCGCTTTGCGACCGCTCTGATACGTAGCTTGTACACACATGCACACGCTCGCATCGTCATGGCTTTGGCGCTCCGAGTCCGCATGGTCGGGCGCGGGAGGCATGCCCCCAAACATCCCGGACGTGCAGGCACGTCATGACATGCCAGCATGCAAAACACGGTTGCCGTGAAAGAAAGCTGGACAAGCCATTTTCCATAATTAGGACAAGATTCAAAGTGAGTTACTGATGTGATCTGATGTGTATGTGTGAGTTGTGTATGCGTTCATAGTAGGAGTCTATACAAACACATACAAGTATGAGCGAACCAGCGAACCTTTCTACATGTTTGTGGATCTGTATAGATCTGCATATACATAGCCATAGATATCGATATACAATATCTAAACATGAATACAGCTGTAAATTGAGATATAGATATAACGATACATGCAAACATAATTTAACTATATCGAACTGCACTTGCATATACACCAGTTTACATGTTACATTCGATTTTGAGATTGATGTTGATATTTGTAGTTATGCTAATGCTTATGTCTAGATTCTAGATCTATACGCATACCTGGGTTTACACTCATACTTCTTCCTACTTATTTAGAGGAATACGGTATACTGTATAGGCGCGGAATAAGGTTAGCATAGATGCCTATCACCGCAGGCAACAGACAGGCCCGGCATGACCAACCACGGTGGGCCAGGAGGTCTCCAGATAGCGAGAGCCTCCCAGAGGTTTAGGGTTTACCTATAGTCTCCATTGTAGTTCCTTTTTTTGGTTTAACCAATTCTATATACAGGATCCCAAAAGGTAGCCCCAAAAAGGAACTACAATGGAGACTATAGGTAGGGTTTAGGAGAAGAGTGCTAGCAGCTGTCTCTGCAGTGCTGTCGACCGTGCGGCCTCAGGCGAGCTAGCGGAAAGCAAATATGCGAACTCGAGACACCCTAAACAATCTAACGAACCTGGCAACCAGGAAACTCTGGGCAAGAAAAGCACTCCCAGAATGATTCAAGACCATTTCCCAATAAAATCCAGCGAAACGCAAGAAGGCGCCTCAAACAGCTTAACCATCCCCAGCTCATTGTCGTGACCACCACCGCCGCCACCGCCACCCCCACCCCCACCCCCACCACCATCACCACCGCCGCCGCCGCCGCCACCACAACCTCTACAAACAGAAAACAAAAGCAGTGCACTAAGGTCTGAGTGTGCTGCTTCCGCGGCCAGGGATGACGCTACGTTCGGGTCTTAGGGCTTACAACCAATTGAGGGTTTGGATTTTTGTATAGTTATAGATGGGAAGAGGTTGAAACGGTGGGAGCCTTTACTATCCCTGGCGACTAGTGGCTTCTGCAAATGCGCGCGGCTTATAGATTCGCCATTTTGGACGACTTAGTACTGATTGCATCGTCTCTGGCCGTGGCATACACTCCGACTCCGCGTAGAGGTAGCAGCTGCATCATTCATACACGTTCTGTGCTAGAGTGGGAGAGCTTATGAAAACCCCCAGCATCGTTTGACTTGGTAGCTATAGTGAGCTGCAGAGCTACGACAATCCCGAGTCTTCTCCACCACCTGTTCGTAGTACAACCTGCTACCAGTCTGCCAACTATCGGTCCATTTCTGTGCATGATGAATTGTGTATATATATATAAAATACATGTACATACAGCAAGGAAAGTCTCGCAATGCCTGAAGGGCAGTCATAAGACCGGCGTCTTAAAGACACGTACCACATGATGGGCACCCCACAACTCCGGAACGTCTTAAAAGCATCGAGCCATCAATTGCTATAGCAGAAAAAGATAAACTGTGAACTAAGAGTACAGCACACAACGCAGACCGCCAAGCAACAGCTGTCCGACGTCGCCGTCCCATTAGCGACTGCATGTCACCGGGTACATAAATATATGCATACATACATGCATACATACGTACATACATACATACATGTTTCTGCATATGCGCTGTGTGTACGCGTGTTGCTTCTATATTACTGCAGCAAGCAAATGTGAAGCTCGCCGATATAATTCTCTTCACATGTGGTCCCCTCTCACCATACGAAATCCTGCCGCAATTGCAAGTAGTCTTCCAGGCACAATCCGGGCCGAAAGAATTTTCTTTGAATTTGGTGCTTTGTTTTAATTCCCATCGCGGAATAGATATGTATACATGTGTGTGTATCGATATACGGGTGCATGTATATATGTATATACATGTGTATATGCATCAACATACATACACATACATGGTAACCCCCCGTCTCTTGACACCACCCCGCTTTAAGACCCCGCTCCCACCGGCGATCACTGTGTTTTTTCGTGACTCCGGGTTTCAAGCCCTTCCTTCGGATGGCTTCTAGCAGTCAACCGAAAGCACAAAAACCACAGCAACAACACAGATCCGCAGAGAATGCCGGAACTGTATTGATATTTGTGTGTCGTTGTTGGTCTGTGCTCGTGTGGCTTCAAGCCCCCGAGACCAAAAAAACATAGATCCACAGAATGCCGGAGTTCCGGCTTTTCGACTTTATGTTTGTGCTTCTTTCTGTTCTTTGTGAATTTGGTATTTTGGTCTTTTAGTTTTGGTTTTCGGATTACTATGGTTAGTATGCTTAATTGGCACTGTAGTAAAGAAATCCTGTAAAACCCAAACCAAAAAAGCAAAACACCACACAAACGAAGAACCCCAAAACAAAACAACAGTTCCGGCATTACTTCTGCATCGTTGTTTTTTTGGCTTGTCGTCTTTGTTGCTCGCGTCCTTCATCTTTGTTGTGTGCGAGCCGGAGATCCCCAGACCAAAGCCCTAAAAACCGCTGTGCCAAAGCATCTACACAGTTGATTCTACTATTGGATGATGTAAGTTTGGTCTATGGGGTTTTGAAATCATTTTGTTTCTGAATACTCTGGTGCCACTAGTCTTTCAGAACAGATCAGTTCATTCAGTTCTTGTGCATACACACGCCATATGTGCAGCCGGGATTACTAAGATCATCAAGCATTTGGTTAGAGTAAACCATATCGTTGTTTGGATTGTTTGTCTCTGCCGTGATTCCTAGTCTTTTCGAGCCCGTTTTACATTGAAAAGAACAATACATTCATGTCGGCAGTAGCATCTATTCATAGCAGTTCGTCCCTATGTAATTGTCTGTATCAGTACAACGATAGGCTCGAGATACAACTTCAAATCTTGAACCCAATGAGAGTAGCCTTAAGCTTATTTGAGTTAGCCACGTCTATATTTTTGTTGCGATGGTCTGTCGCCCCGGGGGGGGAGCGGGGTTTAGCATATACATACACACATACATACATACATACATGCATACATACATACATACATACACAGCTACTTACGTACTTGTACAGACGTATATGTGAAATATACATACTTATCTATAATTATCTCGTGATTTGTTGCATATTTTTTTATATCTATCTATATATGTATATAATATATATATATATGTGTGTGTGTGTGTTTTTATTGAATTACTTGTTTTTCTTTAGTATTGGTTTGTTTATATGGATGACGGACTGGCAACGAATGAAGACAAGCGGGTTGGGCTTTGTTGTTCTGAGCCAACCGACAGCTGAGGACGCAGGAGCAGAGTGTTCTGGAGTTTGAGGAGGTCGTGGTGCCCTTGACGGAGGCTTATCCCTGTCGTCTAGTTTCCGTGCTTTGTCAGGCTTGACGGCTCGCGATGTTTCAGATGATATCTAGCGTCGCGCCGTCATTTTGCAGCCGGGGCAAAGGGATGAGAATGCCTCAGGATGACAAGATTGGCTAAGACAGCGCAAGCCTGTTGCCGGTAGACCGTTTGCAGCGACCGAATGACCATGCCATTCTTGCGAAGAATTGGAAACCATGTTCAAACCGAAGCAGACTTTGGAGACACGGGGCCCGGGGCCCGGAGCGTGTGACAGATCTCCTCCCGGGAACTCTTCCTCGCGGAGCTGCTGCAAAGCGATCAGCTGGGCACCTGGAGCACTTCAGTCTGCGATGGGGGTTTGGTGGGTTTGGGGCTCCAGCTACGCTAAAGCTTCGGCTGTCTATGATCACTGCATACGACCAGGGCGACCACCACCGGCAAAGACCGAAACATGTTCGGTTGAAGCAGAATTAGCGTTGCCAATATGCAACGCCTACAAGTTCATGCTGCGGTTTCTCCTGTCCCCATCTACATTGTGTTCACGTACACTATATCGAAGATGTGCGTGACGACCGGGCCAACTGGGTCTCCGATGGACTGTATCCTCAAGGTAGGGTTTCGATTCTAAAGCAAGACTTGTGAAGGTCCTGTGCCCTAAATCCAAACTCACCTAAAGCCCAAAAGAAGAACCGCGAGCCTGAAGCCCTTTAGGCCATGAACCTGCAGCCACAGAGGTAGACTTCAGACAACCCCTCGGTCCTATAAGCCCCAAAATCCTGCAACATCATCCTGCAGTCGTCCTCCCACGTTTGTGCCCTGCTGCGCCACTGAGCTCTTGGCTCGGCTCTTGTCACAGTTTATTCATGTTAGAAGTCGAAGGCTCATACCGCGCAGGTCCGGAATGCAGGTAAGAAGCAAACAAACACCATACATATATATATATATGTACATGTATGTATGTATGTATGTATGTATGTATATGTATATGTATATGTATACACATGTATATGCATATCGGCGGCTTTTGTCGTTCGCTTTCTTCATGATCCGTGGAGCAAGCTCATGTTTTGGAGCCTAGCGGAGCGCTCTCGAGACCGCCCCCCGGAGCAGTCAGACCTGTGAGTGGAAGGGTTAATTAAGGGTTTAGGGTTTAATTACGGTTTTTATAAACTGTATACATATGATATATATATATATGTATGTGTATATATAGATACAAAGATAAATATAGATAAATCGATATATAGATATATAGATATAGGGTTTAGATCGTTCGACTTGGCCCTTCTTTGGTTGAGTCTGGGCTTATGACCAAAGATGTAGTGATTCCTTGCCGGTATGCCTACGTTAGCAGGGAACGGTGCAACTCTGGATTCTTTGCACTGGAGACCCTGCCACAGTCGAAGGCTCGCATAGCATAAGCCCGAGCTTGCTGTACATGTACATGCAGCCATGAACCTGCGGCCTCACTCAAGCACCCATAAGTGTGTAACGCTTCGCGTTGTCCGCCTCGGAAGAGTAGTCTCCACATCAGGGCCCAAATAGCAATTTCAAAGCTTGGGGCCGGGGGAGGAGGAAGTAGTTGTTATCCCGCTTCTTTGTTCTTGAGGGGGTAAGAGGGAACCTTTGAGAGCGCTTTGCCCGGAAGCGGGCGAAAATACCCGAGGCTTTTCACCGAAACACCTGCACTCTCTGAAACCTAGGGCTGAACCGCAAGGGAGTTCAGATGTCAGTAGTCATGACTAGCTGCGAGTAGGACACATTTTTTTTTGGGTCTGCAGCCTTCTGAAAAAATGTGTGTGCTCTTTAGGCTTCCGGGTTCCAGGTGTTTGGGCAGTCGTAGGCTGACGGGGTAGAGGCTACCAAGGGTTCTCTGTCTCGGATCTTCGACCTTCTGCCCGAACCCGGCCCAGGAAACCTCTATATGAGACCATGCTGGGCGCTTCTTCTTGTTTCGGCCATTGCGGCCCGGGAGGAGGAGAGCACTCGAACCCCAAGTGGAGATGTCTAAAGACCTACAAAGTCCCCAAAACAGCAAAGGCATCGACCCGAGAACAGGATACTGCTTTGGACGTCTTGCAGAGGCATAGACGTCTTGGAAGAGGGGTGTTGCCGCCAGCCAGCTTTGTTCTGAGTATCGCTTTTTGTAGGCTTGAACTTCTCGTTAGCACTGTGCGCTGCAAGAGCAGTAGGTGATTCCGGCACAATCGGGACGACCGGCAGATGCAAAGGACTTTCAGCTCTGCGCTGATGCAGCAGATGCAGGCAACAGCGCTGGTGTGTGTGTGTATATATATATATAAATATACCTGTGTGTGTGTGTGTCGGTGTTTGTGTGTGTGTGTGTCTGTGTGTCTGTGTGTGTGTGTGTGTGCGTGTGTCTGTGTTTCTGCAGGCAACAACGTAAGCAGGCTTGAGAGGAAGTCATACTACATGCAGCTGCCATGATTCCGCCTTCGTACCGAGAGACCTCATGCGGCAAGTCCGAGTTGCGAGAGGGTAAAGATGAATGCACTCGATACCTGTAGTCACACAAGCATAGAAAGACAAACGACATGCTGCATCCTACTTTTGGAGGCAGCTAGCACATCTCGTGTTGTCATTGTGCACGTTTGTTGAAACAAACATGTTCATCCGCCTTGAAGCGGACAGTATTATTGTAGTGCAAGCAAGCAGGCATGCAGAAGTACACAATCTCTTCATGCCTGCGCGCACCTGTGCCCTGTGTATGGAAACATATTGCGCGCGCGCGCGTGCGGGTGTGTGTGTGTGTGATTGTGGGCATCTGGCAGACATTGCAATTCAAATGACGGATCTGCACCTCAAATTTATGGATTTGCCATGACCTCAACTCTTGCTGGCGGCGTCCGCATAAGTCCAAGGACTGCTCTTGCTGCAGACTCCTGACCTCAAAGTTCAAGCGATCGAGGCCGGAACAACACTGCTTCTGATTCCGCCGCCGGGCTGGGGTCTCTTTCCGCACAAAGCCTACTGCAGAAACCCCAGCGCCCAGCAGCTTCACGACATCTGGAGGTACCTGTGCGTCCAAACGCTGCGAACATTTCTTCCGAGAGCCTTCTGATCAAGGACAGAACATGTTGCGACTTTTCGCGGCACCCTGCTGGTTCCGGGCTGCGTGATGCAAGAGCACGACCCGCATGCGAGGAGGTAGACGAGCTGATCTCCAATGTGGAATCTGCGTGGGATCCCGGTCAAGAGGGTGGTGCTGTCCTGCCAAGGTGTTGTGCAATGGAGGGTTACGTAGCTTCGGTCTTGCGGCAGGTATCTTCTGCAGCATTCCCGAGATTTTGTTGCAGGTTTACTATGAAAAAACATGCTGCATCGATACCAGAACTTCCCCAAGATTTAATTAAAATGCTGCAGTGCAGCGAATGTTGTTTTTGAGAGATGCGAGGGAGGGCAGACCGGAGGCAGTGATACTGGTGACTTTATCCCGGCCAGTGCCAAATCGTTTGTCCCTTTCTTTCAATTTCCAGTGGCTCATGAAAATTGGCGTTCGGCTAGGCCGGAAACGTAGAGGCTAACCAGGCCAAGGGACTTTCATGGCTTCGATCCTGCGACATGCATTGGAGTTTTTGGGCTCTGAGACAGGACCATTCCTTTCGCTGTTGGGCCTGAGTGTCAGATAGAAAAAGGCTTAAAAGTAACTGCCAATATTTTTTTTGCTTGCCTTCAAGCCCGACTATCAGTTAAATCTCCACGAGTAGCCACCCGGCATTGCTTAAAAGAGGCCGGTGTCTGCAGCGGCCCAGGCGTTCGCCTCCTGGATGGCCAGGTGGCCGAATGCGGCTGCAGCTCTGAATCATCTTCGAAGCCAGACTCAGCCTCTGGTCTTGCAGAGTCGTTTGGGGTTGAGGGGTGCAGGGTTTGGGGTTTAGGGGCTGGGGTCCAGGGACAACAGCAATCCTCCATGCTTACAGTACAAAGTAGTGAGCATTTGCGACATTGCAGAAGTTAGTCAACAAAACCTTACCGCCGCCACCACCACCACCACCACCACCACCACAGCCACAACCAACACCAGGACAAAGACGACACCTACTTCTCTTTGCTCTGCACAGCTGTGGTGACAAGCAGGTGGTGCTTCTGCACCACATAAGATCGGGATGGGCATAAGCACAGCAGCACATGCACTTGCAGCCATGACGCAGATGGAAAACGGGAAGGTTCGGGAAGGGTTCTTAACTCCCGCTTCCTTGGAGACTGCATCTCTCTCGCGCGAAAACATCGTGAAGGGGAAAGCTTTCGCCACGATAATACGTTGACAAGGTCTGAAGCATGGAAGGAAGCACAGGCAGATGTGGCAAGGGGAGCCGAAACCTCCGGGATGGTTTAATCAAGGTCCGACAAAGGCCTTGCTAGGCCTTTCTCGGATGTGTTTACCTTTTTGAAGTTTGTGTTTGTTCGAGGGTTGCGGATGTCTTGCAAACGGGCTTCATGGTTTATAGGTTTCCTTGCAGACTTGTCTTCTCGAGGGAGTGCAGCCCGCGACCTCTGCCGTCCTGCGTTCCTTCCCTTTCAACCTCTTATGCCATCCTCCCCCCCGAGAAATGGGCTCTAGGGCTTTGCAACCTTGTTTCAAGATTCTACCCTGGCAGCTGCAGGCGATTATCACCTGCAGCATGTTACCTCGATAGTGCCCCTGGTAGTTCATCTGAACGTTCGCCTAGTGTGCGTATCGAAGCCGGCTTGGCCCGGTTTTGGTTGCAGCCGTGCGTAACTAGAAGTGCATCTGGTATTTCTGGAAGGGCAAGTCGACTGCGTTTTGAATGCCATGCCTCGTGCTCATTCAGCAGCGGCTGCTGATTTTTCAGAGTTTGTCCCACACTTTGATTACTTGGGCCATTGAAGGTCTAGGGTATAGAGATCCCTCAGGCCATGATCCCTAAACCGTGTAGGTTAGACTTGGTGCAGCTGAGCCATAAGGATGCACTTGCGTAGCACGTCTCAGCTTGACGCAAAGGCGACGCCGAAGGATTGAACTGTTTGTTGCATGTCGTGCCTTCTTGTATCATCTTGCGTCATCGGTTCCCCGGTTTATTAAACACCCGCCCTATAATAACAAAAACCACATTGGGGCGAATCCTCCCGAAATCATCCGTGCCCTTTGTTTGAAACCTATTCTGAATTAGGGGGAGGGTTTCGAGTCTTAGGAGCAAGAGCAAAAGCGGGAGCATCAGAAAGAGCAGCAGCAAGAGCAAAACAAAAGCAAGAGCGGGAGTAAGAGCAAATGCGGGAGCAACAGCATGCGCAAGAGACTGCAGCACAAGCAGGAGCAAAAGCCAGCGCAGGAGCAAGAGCCAGAGCAGAAGCAAGAGCACGACCCGTCAAAAATGGCAGTAGAGATAAACATACACCAAATAATGAGAATACTTTCCGAGTTTATTGGCCGGGGAGGGGGCCCGCCCCGTTTACGATTAGGAGGAAAAATTACACTTCGCGGTTCTACTGTTTGCCTGAATTGTTGCTCGGTGTCTCTCTTTGTCCGTCTCCCTATCTCGGTTCGAGATCCGTTGTGCACACGAAGGATGCTGCTGCATCCTGATGTGGAGGAAGAGTTCACCCTGAGTGGAGATGTTTCTGCGCCTGAGATCAGAATTCTCGAATTCTCGACCGGGCAAGGCTTGAAGGTTGCTTCGGAGGGTCTTTGGAATCTTCTCTTTGCAGAAGCCTTGACTAGAATATACTAGAGTATACTACAATATACTCTAGAATATACATTAAGACGCTATAGCTCTCGATATCCCAGAGTCCTGTCTCACTCGTGCGGGATTCGAGGAGCCCTGGCAGTCGACTGTAGAGCTGCTCAGGATTTCCCCATGCCGATCAATGCGACAGATGGGATGGTTACCATAACCGTGAAGAAGAAGAGGAGTATCGACGCCAACCTGCAAGACATTTCGGCAGAAGGTCGGTGGCTCAAAGATGCCACTGGGAGGTGTGGCCGCCATCGCCTCATGCAGCGGACTGGAATTGCCACCAAAGGTCCTAACCGTACTCTTTTCGAACATTCCGCCAGAGTTTGTTGAGGCATCATGAAGCGGCATCTTATGTGCCCAGACTCACGCAACCCTACACCCCCCAAACCCCTGGACCCTAAACCGCATCAAATTGTCAAGATGATGACGGGAGCTCGCACGTTGTTGACGGTGAGGAGTGAACTTCTGCTGTGAGGTGCGTGGTAATGTAGTGCCCTGTACACCTTCTGCCTTCGGGTGGATTCTGCTGACTCTGCTGATGGAAAAAGGTGTTTAAAAAAAAACCGCATCAACAGCTTGCTGAATTTCGGGAGGCGATACACCAGTTCCGTGATTTCAGACTCAGGCACCAAACTCCTTCGTGTGCTCCTCGACTCGTAAAGTCATGTCGAGCACGCCCTTACAGCAATCTAGGGGTCCTCTTCCACGGTATTCTGAAGGCTTCTTATTTCTCGGTACATTGGTGGTGGTTGTATTTCCCAATCTTTGCTGAGAGACTCGTGGCTTCACCTTGTGTAACACAGGCCTCATATCTCCTTCTTGTCCTACGAGCATGCATGTCTCAAGAGTCGTCACGCAGCAACTCGACGATGTGCGAAGGATACGGTTGTCCACACCATCAGGGCAATCCTGATTGCTCTGGTGGCGCTGGCATTGGTAGACTCTTGTCTGGCATTCATGCAAGTGTTTGCACTCCGTGCTCTTTTCAAACGCTTCTGTGGAGCACTACTTGCAGACAAATCAGGGGTTGCTGCTTGTTGAGGGTGAGGTCTCATGTGCATGACTCTCGTTGCAGGCGCACAGGGGTTGAGACAGCTTGACTGTGCGGCCCCGTTTGGGGCGGGTGATGAGGCTTTGG
The DNA here is from genome assembly GCA_905231915.1 of Symbiodinium necroappetens. NCBI lineage: Eukaryota > Dinophyceae > Suessiales > Symbiodiniaceae > Symbiodinium > Symbiodinium necroappetens. The sequence continues at coordinate 72,284 of CAJNJA010087918.1, forward strand.
CGGGCACGATGAGTGGACTGAGTTCCCGGTTGCAGTTATGTACTCGAGAGTTTAAGTTGCATGACGATGACAACCAGATCGATAGCGCACGTAGATGTAATGGCTATATCGCTATGCCCGTAATTATGTTAAAGTAGCAAGTCCTTATTCGTACAAGTCGATCGTAGCTGTCAATCAGCCTGATGGCTCGTTCTTATGGCTTCTCATCGAATGCATGTTGCCCTATGAGGGTTTAGGGTTTAGGGGGTTATTTGCTGGGCTTATTGCCAGAATTCTCCAACCAGCCCTGGATCTGAATGCAAAGCTGCATCCTGCATGAGCAATCAAACACGAACGGGTGGAACAGCCACTGGGATGGAGCCTGCAAACTGGTGAGTGGAGATGGGCCCCCTTTCACGGCCATGCCTTCGGTGCCGAAGCCACCCTGCGATGACAGCCCTGCTTGGTATCTGGAATGAGGCCCAAGCCAAGCTGTGTGTGATTCTCAATGTTCCCTACGTTGATTGTACTACACTCCCACATCACCTATAATATAACTTGCTTCCGAAAGTGCTTGGGCCCTGCGTAGGGGACCTGCACCCTGCCACCCTTGCCGGTTTGTTGGGTGTTTAAGCCAGCCCGTTCACTCATCAAAGTCGAGACCTAGCCTGCTGTCCTAGGGATGCAGGGTTAACCATCGTGCCGTTCACATTGTGAGAGAAGAAAGACCTACCCCTAGGTCGCCAGTAACTATGGCAAATCTGCTTCAACCAGACTGCTGGCCAGAGGCCAGAGGCCTTTTTACTCTGTGAATTTGGCTACTCTGTGCTTCAACCCTGGTGAGTAGTCAACCACTCGAGATGAGTTTGCCCACTACTGCCTCCGCAATCCTGTAGGCTTAAGCTTTACACGGCTGTTCGTCGTAGTTTCGCATTGAGAGTGAGGGGCGCACTGTAAGAGGAACCCACAAGGCCACATGTGCCTTCCCTGCGATTCACTGTATGGACCATCCTCGCCTGCATCGCCCGAGTTGCGAGAGCCTAAACACAAACTCAGATGGACTCGAGCTCAGGTCTGGGCCTTCTCTCGATCAGGATCACTGATCTTGAGGCACAGGGACTCTGAACTTCCAGGGTTTAGTGTTTATAAGGTTTAGGGTTTATGAGGTTTAGAGAGCCTGTCGCAAAAACAAGGGTTGCAGAAGGTGTGCAGGTGTTGGTTCAATCTGCATAGGATGTAGAGTGCTCGCCTTGTTCCTTGTGCAATCCAACTTGACAAGTAAGTAGAACAGGGTTTGGGGTGCCTCTATCGCATATGCACAAGAGGGAACCCTAAGGAATTATATTAAAACTATAAATATATTGCATGGTAACTAATCAGAAGCTTCAAAGTTGCAGCGCCGCCTCCTTGCAGTTTCCCGGAGAGGCGTTTGCGCGCTCGGAGGACCCGGAGCACCAAGAGTTCGGAAGGTCCTTTTTACACGAGTCTCGACAAGATGTGAGCAATTGCGACTTACCTGGGGGATCAATTTTTGCTACCGTGTCTACTTTCCCCGTTTTGCAAGTTGGAAAGAAAAGTGAGCAGAGACTTCGCGTGACCCACTGTCACTGCCGAAACTGGAAACTCGCAGGAGCATTTTGCCGTGTAAGGACATATGGTTGGGGTGGATGTCTGGATCTTAGGGTTTAGGGCGTAGGGACTTAGAGCAAGGCCACCAAAGGTTTGTTGGAAGTCCGTCTGAGGTTGTATCCGACAAGCACCTCCTGCTCGTGACGCTGCTGCTTGCGAATACAATGGCGACGGAAACATTGCCCCTGGTTCTCAATGCCGCTTGTCCCTGCATGCGGAGGGGCAGAGGCAGAGGAGTAATTTTATGGGCATTCCGTAGACCCCAACGTAGGAAGTCGTGTAGCGAACGAAATCGTATGATGAAGGTGGTTCAGTTCTAACAGTGGCCACCAGTCTAAGATCTGTGATGGCAGTCACAACGATGACCGTAGACGAAGCAGCACGAAAGGAAAAGAACGTTTCACTGTCACACACCCAGCATATGTAAGAGCGTTGCAGTCACAGACACCTTACTTGCAATGACGTCTTGCATGCTTGTACAAGACGGCAAAGTCGTCCAGGCAGGATTGCCCCCAACATCATTGGTAGAATGGCGATGGCATGTGCAGCCTTAACTGCGATGATGTCGCAAACATCACTGGTACATTGGGATTATCAGTTCCGAGATGCCCCTTTGCTTCGACGGTTGTTTTGGACATTCGGGCACAGCAAAATCAATGTCCCCAGGTGCATTGAACTTATTGCCGTTGCATTCCGAATCGGACGTTGCCCTGCATCAAGTGGTCAGTGCCAGATGTTCGATGGTCCCCCCACCTACAATCCAACAAATCCAACAAACATGCGATGCAACACAAGCATACACGCAGACAGGGCGAGAGAGTGGGTGACATACATACATACATACATACATACATACTGCACATACATGCGCCCTGAAACGGGAAACCATGATGTAAAGCTACTACATGCTTCGCGGGACCGGTTCCAATCTGGAGCTTTGAAGAAGGAATCTCAGTGAGCAAGCAAGCACCTGGCAATCGGAAACCACAGAGGAGTGCTGGATTTCCAGGGCCCTGCTCTTAATTCCAACACTCTATCCTGCGTCGGACGTCTGCACGGCACAAATCATGCACAACGAATGTCATTGCAAGCAAATTAAACCCCCCCTAAACCCTCAACTCAGGGCTCCAAACCCTACGTGTAGTCTCCATTGTAGTTCCTTTTCTTGGTCTAACCAGCCATATATTTAGGATCCTATATATAGGTAACCCCAAAAAGGCTAAAACCCGAACCCCGATGCGGATGCCGAAACCCTGACCCGACGCCCGTCCCTAGCCAAGTGGGAGGCAAGAAATACCCCGACGGACCCTTTGGCAAACTTTAAGCAAACTAAGCCATAAACATTCCTAGCCAAAGGCTTATAGCAACAGGGAGGATGCGTAAACTTGGATAGGTGAAAAGATCCTTGAGGGTCTTAGATATGTTGCTATTTCCACCCAAGTGAGGTCGAGATGAATGCTGCTTGCTTGCAAGTTGAACAAGCCGAGTAGCCTTGTTTTCGGACTTTCGGCATGGCTGTCCGCTTAGACATGTAGCCAAGACGAGAGGGCGTTGCTGGACAGACTTCATTCCTCTCAAAGCCCTTTCATGGCTCGTTACGAAGACAACTTGCCCAGGCGATCCCAACATGCAGCAGCAGGATAGTGTTCAGTTCCCGGCAGAGACTTCACAAGCAAGATGTATGCGAAACGCAAGCATTGGGCATCAATGCAGCCTATGGGAACAGAAGCTCGCAAATTAACCGGCATATAGGCCACGGCAGTCATTATGAAGTGAAGACTCCACGAGCCAGCTGTTCAACGATCTTTTTCCTCAACATCGTGCAGACAAGCTCATGAAACCTTACCAGCAGGTCCTGGTCCCATCACCGTCTAAGCCCACCGGGATCCTGGTACTTTGCATCAGACTCCCTTCAGGCCGTAGCCTCTGCGATCGTCGGAATTCTTAGCCTTCTAGTCGGCGGCGTGACCTGGTTGAGCATTGGTCTTGGAAAAACCATTGCTGTAGCCGAAAGGACGGAGGGTCGACTCATGTCAGTCTTCTTCTGGCTTGTCTGTTGCGAGTGCTGAAAGCAGATTCACGTTCCCAAACATCAGTATCCTAGACCCTTAAAACGAAGCCGAAACCTCCAGACCCTCCACCTTCGGCCTCTGAGGAGATTTTACCACAGGCACTTTTCAGTGTGGTCTCCCTGAACACACTGAGCCACTTTCTGCCCTTCGTGCAGGCCAGGAACTTTCATGTTTCGAGGTTTGCTGATACAGAAAGGTTTAGTGACCCTAAACCCGAAACCCTCAGCAACTAGTAGGTCATTCGCCTACATAGGTGGGTTACTGTACGACGGGTATAGAGCCACTACAGTCACTACACCAGCCCAGTGTTTGCAGCGGAACTATAACTCTCGCGGAGTTGTTCCAAACTAGTCAGGGGGACTGTGGTGGGTTCAGGGTTCATTGTTTAGAGTCTACAAGCAAAAAATAGCAACTATTATTAGTATCATTGTTAGTATGATTATTACTATTATTACTACTATTATGGCCAGTATTGTTGTTACTATTACCACTACCACTAGTACTAGTAGTAGTAGTAGTAGTAGTAGTAGTAGTAGTAGTATAGTAGTAGTAGTAGTAGTAGTAGTTGTTGTAGTAGTAGTAGTAGTTGTTGTTGTTGTCGCAGCAGCAGCAATAGCAAAATAAAAAGAACAAGAAGTAGCAGTCGTAGCAACAGCATAGCAAGTAGTACATAGTAAGCAGTACATATTAAGCAATAAATAGCTGCCAGTGCTGCTGTTCTTGTTCTTGGTGTTGCTGTTGTCGTCGTCGTTATAACCAATACGGCTGACAGCAACCTGAAGCCCTGCATTGATCTGAAGTAGCCCCGGCCGGTGCCCATGAAAGAGGGTCACCTAATTCAAGACTGTGCCCAAAGAGCAGCAGAAGGCACAGACGAGTGCCTGAAGCGCTGCATGGTCGTCAAAGATCAGGACAACAAGGTAACAACATGCTATCCAGACACCCTATAGTCCTTCCGCGCCCAGGGTCCTACCACCAGCAACCAAGACAACGACACAAGGACAAATATTACACGCACCCTGAGGACCAAATGACCATTACAAGTACGAAAAGGTAATTAGAGGCCCTTTTGGGGTTCATGTCGTCTTTAAGGCAGGGGTCGAAATTTCATCGGCGCCAACTTCGGGTCCCCACTACGAAACCGTGTGCGAAGTTCATTAGTTGAAGTAGAGACACGGCGAGTTTAGGGTTTCGGGTTCAAGCAACAGGCCCGAAAGAGTGTTGCTCTCGGACAGTTGCAGAAACAGGATGCATGATAAGGAACACATGAATCAACAGATATAGAAGCCATACAGAATGTACACATACATACATATGTATACTTGTGAACATAAACATATACATATATATATATACATATTTGTAAAATCAATATAAATATCAATAGAAATAAATAAACAAACAAACATACATACATACATACATACATGCATGCATACATACATCCATCCATCCATCCATGCATGCATACATACATACATACATACATACATACATACATACATACACATATATATATATACATTTAGTATATATATATATAAATTATATTATATTAATGTGTATATATAAATATAAACATACATACAGACTATTATATGAATGTGAACGTGCACTCATGGGGAAAATTAGACCGTCTAGATGTGGAAGGATACAGATCGCTTGACAAGGGCTTCTGGTCACACCTGCGGTAGCTTGTGCGGAGTTCCAGCATGGTTTAGGGTTTAGGGTTTGGCATTTAGGGTTTCGGGTTAAGGTGTGGCGTGTTGATGTATAGCTTCAGGGTTCAGCGTTATGCTTTCAGGGTTTACAAGAGGCATTCGTTGTAACATATTGCAACTCAGGCTCTCTAAGAAACAGGTACCTGTCATGGTCCCTAAACCCTCGACCCTAAAACCGCGAACTGCTAAAGATGACGACTGAGGTGCGGGTAGGGCGTGGCCGCGGGCTGTCCGAACTGACCCACCGAGTGATAGTTGGTGTAGCCGTTTTCTCCAGGTCCTGCCTGAGATTGCTGCCCTGGCTGTGGCATTGGAGCCTGCTGTGTTTGGGCCTGTGGCGGCATTTGCGGCTGCGGCATCTGTGGTTGCTGCATTTGTTGCTGCTGCTGCATCGGCATCTGTGGTTGCATCGGCGGCTGCATCGGCTGCGGCATCTGTGGATGCGTCGCCTGCGCTGGCATGTTCGGCTGCGACTGCATATGAGCTACGCCGGAGAAATTCGCCCAAGGATTCTCGCCTCCAGGCTGAGGGCCCGGGAAGTGCGCCGGTTGCGAGGCCTGCTGCGGCATCGGCGGCGCGGTTGCTTGCTGCTGCGTGGGCTGGTAATTCGACCAGGGGCCTGGAGGGCCCTGAGGGCCCTGAGGGCCCAGGCCCTGAGGACCTTGAGCCGCGGCCATCTGCGGAGCTGCCGCTAGGGGCTCCCCGGAGCTCGGCTCGTTGTTACCCTTTGATAACCTCGGAGGACTGCAGACAGGGAAAAAAGGCATGCAAGTGCAACAGAGTCTGTCTTCTCCTGTTCGTTGTGTAGATACTGCAAGGAAATAACCTTAGAAGCATCGAACAGACAAACTGAATCATCGGATTTACTCAATTGCTCCAAAACCGAGCAACTCTATGGCCCCATCCAGCTCATTTATGCGGATCCATCCGCCCATAATCCTCCACTTGTTCCAGGCTCTGGGGCGAACCTTCTCTATACCTTGATCTGTGAGACTCATGTTCGCTGTCGGGACTTGTGGCATTCCGTGATATGGAGTTGATAAGGTAGGAGATAGGGTTAGGGGGACCCTTCAGAATATAGACCCTCTGAATAAGGTCATGGAGTTGATAAGGCAGGAGATAGGATTAGGGGGATCCTTGGAAAAAAAGACCCTCTGAATAAGGTCCCGTTTAAGAGAGCCACAAGTGGGGTTAAGAAGGGTACCCTTTGAGGGGTCTCCGCAAAATTTAGGAGGAGTTGATAAGGTTGTTTTTAGAAGCTCAAATAAAATTACAAAGGTTTTGCCGAGGGAAGCACAGGAAGCACAGCGCTTTTACAATTCGGTTTGGGGTCGCTCTAGTGACTCTAGTGACAGCGGGGACAACCCGTCAAGCTTTAGCCACTGCAGGCTTCAGGGTTGAATGCCAGAAAACAAGCTTAACAACTGCAAGCTCGGATGCACACACCTTCGCCTGTGAAATCTGGGTAGAGAGCTCGCCAGTGTTTGTCTGCACCCAGGTGTTCAGCGTATCCCCTGTGACGCTCACAGAAGCTGCACTGCGGATCAATCGGCGCTGGCTGATTATACCTCGACAGGTCAGGGCCGCTCACCAAGTAGGCTGATCTTTCGGAATCTAGGATACGAAGACCACATGTTATCACACAAAATCTGAAGAGCCGTTTGCTGTCGGGCTTTCTGAGTCCCACTACGAAAAAGTACGAATGTGTTGTACATAAAAGCGTGCAACAACTACATTTTGAAAGGAGCACATCATTTGTACATACATACACACATACATGCATACATACATACATACGTACGTATGTACATACATACATACATACATACATACATACATACATACGCGCATACAGAGATATATACACATGCGTACATACGCGCTACATGAAATCGTCGAACATCAGAACACAGACACACACACACACACGTGCGCAAAAATATTTGTTTCTCTATATATATATATATGTACACATACATATATATATATATATTTATTTGTTTGTTTATTTCCCTTTATTTATATTTGTACATGTGTGGACACACCAGACACCCGATATCTAAACATTTGCATGCATTTGCACATACATACGTGCATACATACATACATACATACATACATAAATACACACATACATACATACATACATACATACATGCATACATACATACATGCTACATACATGTTACATACAGGCATACACAGATGCAAACACCTACATATATACAAAACACAACACACACACGCACAATAACTAACATAAACATAACTTAATGTGGCACAACATAACACCACACAACACAATGTAACATAGCCCAGCGTAACATAGCATAGGCAGCGCAACGCAACGTTTCTTTAAGAAACATACACATGTAGACATACATACATACATACATACATACATACATACATACATACGGACACACACACACAGACAGAGGGACGGACGGACGGACGGACGTTCGGACGGACTGCTGGACGTACATACTTACATAGCTAATGTACATACACATGCGTACATGCATGCATGCATGCCTGCTTGCCTACCTACTTCCCCACCGCCTGACCGAGCCTTTCAATCGGTGTATCGTACGCCTCTGCTCGTAGTGTCTTCGTTGCCCTAGCCACAAATTTCATGCCAATATCCCTAAACCCTACAAACCCTACACCGAAATAGTCGAATAGCTGTCTACACAACCAGGTTGTGACTCCAAACCCTAAGCTAAGCCAGCTAAGCACGACTCCAAGACGCCTCACCAAGAGGATCTGAGGAGTCCCGTCAGTCCATTAGCTTAAATAGCTTGAATAGGGTTTAGGGTTTAGGGTTTAGGGAAGATCGGCAGCTTTATGGCTTAGGGTTTGGTGCCCAGGTACACCAGGAAGTCATTCGGGACAAAAGATTGTCTTCTTGGACCCCTTGGGTTAGTTAAACTCTCGACCCTGTCTGCGAAGTCCCCACTCTTAGAACTACCTGATTGTAACATTGTAAGCTGAAGCGGACCATGTCCCCTTTGACAGGGAGTGCAGCGTACGATTGATCCTGTCAGCTTTGTTCCGAGGATGTCGCGGAAGCCAAACCCCCTACGAGTACATTGCGTGTACTACGACTTGGTGCAGGCGGAGCACAACACTTCCTCGATGATTTTGGCCCGCGGGGTCATGGCTGCTTTGAAGGCCGATTTGCCACCCAGGTGAGGGTAAGCCCGGTAGTCCTTCAATTCCACGGCTTCGGGATTTGGGTTCAGGGTTTCGGGTTTAGGGTTCAGGGTTTAGGGTTCAGAGTGTACTGTAGGGCTTGGGCGTTAGCTGCTGTAGCGTTTTGAGAGCCTCGAAGATTCAGGCAGTGTAATTAAAACAAGTGCTGTAGGTAATCGTCCGGTAAGTGGTTTGAAGTCTTACGTGGAAAGGTATGAACCGATGTGGAGTTCTGAACCAGCAGTACAAAGTAATGCATCCCTTGCGAGCCCTCTTTACCTATACATCAAGATATCTCACGCCCGGTTCTCTCCATTAGGGGCTCTAGATTTGAGCTCTATCATGACCAGCCAAGATACCCTAAACCCTGAACACTTAACCCAAAACCCTAAACCCCAAACCCTGAACCCTAAACCCTAAAACCCTAAACCCTCAACCTCAAACCTAAAAAAATGACCCAAAAGCGGATCGACTCCAGCCCTGCTCTGAGACGGCAGCTTTCTGGCATTACGGGCTTTGGCGATAGCGCCATGGGTTTCGGTTTTAGGGGTTTAGGGGTTTGGGGGTTTAGGGTTTCCCTCAACCCTAAACCATAGATACACCCCAAACCGACGACCCCAAAAAACACTTAACCCCAACCCCCCTAACACCCCGAGTCTAGCATTTTGGAAGCTCGCGGGCTGTTCGACCTTCTGGTCCCTTTGGGTGCAGATCAAGGCCCGCAGAGGCTCGACAGAAGTGTGCTTTTGAGGGCCTGAACCCTAAGGGTCCAAGTACCTAATAATCATATACTCTTCTGAATAATTACTAACCTACAAAACTACTATCCGTAACCCAAGTACATGATTATTGGGTCCTTTGGACCCTTAGGGGAATAATTAGACTGCTAGGTTCCCCAGTAACCCCTTAGTAATAAGGGTACCCTTTTTTCATAGTATTCGGCTTTAGTAAGGAAACCCCTAAATAAAAAGGGGCAAAGTGTACCACTGGGGGGGTATAGTCTATACTGTCGTCATATTAATGAGCTCCCAAATAGCATTGGAATTATTTGGGCGCTGTAGTACCTGATACCACCCTGCTCGGGAAGAAGGGACCCACATCTCGCACGAAATCTCGATTCCTGCTTTTTGTGTGAAAGCTGTGAGAAGTAGGAACAACAAGTAGCATTGGCCCAGCTGTCCGATACAACCGTTTCTGCATGGTATTGCAGATATACTCGATATATGCTTTACACGCCCTGGGTCTCAAGAATTTAACATTAAAGAGAAGTCTTCCTTGCGCTCCCCACATAAACAGTGAACTCAAGCAGAAGCTCGCAGTGTCGGCAGGGTTTAGAATGTGGGCCAAGACTGCATTCAAGATTGCACCGACAATGAGTGCAAGCGGCTACGGCCCAAACCCTGGACCCGCAGCGCCGAAACAGACATGGTAATGTTGCTCTGCTGAGTGAGCGCTGAGCGACGCCCCCAGGGTTTGTGGCAAAGCTGCACGGCGGATGCAAGCTGTACCATACACCTGGAAGCTCTGGTTTTGTATAAGTTGTAAATGTGGATCCTGCAGTGCACAGCTTGTGTTGGGTCTTTGCCTTGGAGATTCAGTTTGCAGGCGTCTTGGGCTTCAGAGGGTCATTAAGCTAATGTGCCCTATCGAGGTTCTACATGGGCAGGTTTTGGAGGCTAAAGTCACTGGACATCCGCCTATTTGGGTGCTCCCCCTAGGTTTACGTGCTTAAGAAGACAGGTTTGAGGAATATTCCTTGATGTATTTGGCCTCGGGCTTCTTAGTGTGGTCAAACTATAAGTAGTGATATCCATCACGGGAACCCTGTGCGTATCGAGAGAGTTCCTTTTAGGGTTCCTTTAAGGCTTTGCTTAAGGGTTCCTTTAAGGGTTCTTTATCAAAGCGATCATGTACCCAAATAGTATATACTTTGGTTCGGAAGTGCTTACATAGGGACTACTTGCAAGGTATAGAGTATGACCCGTAGTGGAAATGGATCAGGCTCCCCCGGTCATAAGCTGCCCTGTCGCATTTCACAGCTGTGGGATAAGTACTACCTGCACCAACATAATATGAAAACCATAAATTAACCCAAATTAAAGGTGATAAAATATAAGAAAATAATTCCATGAGAAGCGAATTCCAGTGCAACAACAAATATCAAATCCTGAGAAGATAAATAGCATTTAATATGAGCAAAGGTTATTCTCCAAGAACTATTAACAAGAAAACAAAGTGAATCTGATAGAACCTTCTATATGTTTAGAACTCCAAAGTATCCAGGAGACAAGGGAAATAAAAAGCCAGAGATCTCCTGATCGCTTGTGAAGGAACCGTCTGTTTCGCGTGTCAATCTAAATCCTTGCTTCTCGGTATCTCTTTGGTGTTTTTCTCTTCTAGGAGCTGGAGGTTTAGGGGAACCTGAAGCGACGGTCCATCGATTCCCTGAGTCCAGACAGTATGCAACGCCTACCTAAACCCTGCGGAACACATCTCTTCGTGGCTCATGCTGCTGCCTTCACGGGCCACAGACTACATAAGATCGAGTTCCCAACCCTGACTCATAAATCCAAAACTTCCCCAGGCCCTAAACCCTAAACCCTAAACCCCTGAACCCTAAACCCTAGACCCCAAAAAGTGAGGCCTTCTTGTGGCAGAGCTGAAGGGTCCGGATTGGTACTTGGCGCTGGGAGGAGCTGTGCAACTGGCCTGGGCGAGCAGGGTGGGGTTTAGGGTTTAGTCTTAAATCGTTCGACCCGGAACCCTAAGCTCTATAAACCCTAAACCCTGGACCTTAAACTATACTATACCTCATCGTGCCAGGCTTTAGGGGTCGGGCTTTTGGGGCTCGCAGTTGAATTTCGTACGGCTGTTCACCGCGATCTAACAGCAAGATTTCTCAAGCCGAAGTAGTGCTCGAGACTCGCAGTTCCAAAGAAGGACTCCATGTTCACACACACACACACGCCCGCTTATGCGTGCGTGTGTGTGTGTGTCCATGTGCATGTAGGTGTATAGGTGTAACTATGATATTATATATATATGTGTGTGTTTATATCTATACACATATATATATATATACATACACATATATACAGAGAGAGAGAGAGACAGACGGGTGTTTATATACTTATACATAAATACTTTGTATATGAACATGGATATACATATATATATATACACATACATATGAGTAGATAATCATAATAACAACAATTGTTGTTCTTATCATGATGCTTATTATTACTATTATGATTACAATAATAATAATAATTATTATTATTATATTATTGTTATTATTATTCTTATTATTTTAATTATATATATATATGAAAGAACGATACGGCATGGGAATGTATGTGCACACACACACATACACATCGCATGGATACTTTGACATACTAACCTTACTCAATCACTACTGAATGGTTAAATTATATTACACAAAAGCACCGCACCGCAGCGTGCAACGCAGTACATAACTGGATCTGGCAGCACAACATGGCTGCACAACAGCTTGCGCAAACACACATACATACGAATGTGCAATGATGAAACAGACGTAAAGAAGTACATACATGTACATTCACAAATGCATGCAAAAGTTTAAGGTACATGTTTGCGAAGCGAGGGACTGATACACTTATTCACGGCACAGATAGACAGATAGATAGGTAGATAGATAGACGGAGAGACAGATAGACAGATGGAGAGATAGATAGACAGATAGACAGATAGATGGGTAGATA
>CAJNJA010087919.1:0-18021 GCA_905231915.1 Symbiodinium necroappetens
ACACAACACACACACACACAACACACACACACACAACACACACACACAACACACACACACACAACACACACACAAACACACACACACACAACACACACACACACACACACACGGTACTCGTAGCCTCAGCGGGGAAAGGCTCGTAATCGCAGCCATGTTTTCCAGGGACAGCCGGGCTGCTGCAGGGTTTTTCGCAGTCCGTTATTACAAGAAATTGTGAGTGTATTGTTGAAAGCTTCCATGTTCCCGCGAAGGGACCTTCCGCACATGGTAGTTTTGGACAAACCTCCCCGCACTGTGCCAATCTTGAGGGCTGGAAGTCGAAAAAGCTCATGAAAGAGGACTGCTGCTTGCACAACGCGGCCTTCAAGCCAAGCGATGCCGCCATCCTGTTCTCCAAGGCGTGGGCGGAAGTCAGGCAACCTGTTGAGCACAGGCCCACCCCTTATCCCAGCATCCCCAGCATCCCCAGCCTGCCCAACATGGCACAAGCATCCCACCGCCACCGCCGAAACCACCACCACTGCCAACAGCACCAGCACCAGTTGATACTGTAGAACAGAAGGACAGAGGCAACCCCGGCAGTAGGGCAGTAGGGGAGGCTTCAAGGCTTCAGAGTGCAACCGTTTTGGGGCCTGACAGGATTGGGCCAATGCCTAACTGTCGGCGATATGCATCTGGGTATCTAATTGGTCGTTATTCTTCATGTGGCCAGACAGGTTCGCTTTCTCAATCTCTTCCTTTGTAGTCACATGCGCCGTCCCCAGCCGCCAGCCCTGGAACCTGGCTTACTGAGACTGTGCATAGAGGTGAGCCGTTTGGAAAGTAGTCGTGTGAAGGCAAGCTTTCCATCAAGTCGCTACTAAATTCTCGGTTTTCTCTTCTCGGTCAACGGCTCACAGGTTTCTACCTGAAGTTGGTCTCATGTTGTTTCAGGAAGCCGAAGCCGCGTGCGCTGTATCATCCATGGGACGGTGGTGAAGAGTGTTCTCTTGGCACCCCTTGTGGCGACGATGTCGCGATGCTGCGGGGCTGGCAGGCTTCCGAGAGCTCACGACTGCAGAAGTGCGGGCGCTACCTGCTGTTCGCCTGTTTTCTGACTTTGGCAACGTTTGCCGTGGCGTCCTTTTCGGCCTTCCGCCTGGCAGATCCGCACTTCGTCAGCCTCTCCGCGGCATTGCAGGCCGGCATCTACGGCGAAGCGAGTGACTCGAACGAGTCCGAGTCCTCAGAAGAGGAGGCAGAGGAGGGCCCAGAGGAGGCCGGGGCCGCGGCTGCCATCCAGGCGACTCCAAACGCTTCGAACGCGATCGTCGCAGAGAAGGCGAAGTTGATCTTCGTGAATTGCGTTGAGGATGGAAAGCCAGTGAAGAAGAGAGGCTTACAAGGTAAAATCTTGCGTTGCCCACACCAGTGCAATTTGACAGTAAACAAGAGAGATTTCGCTCGAGCTGATGCAGTTGTCTTCAATCCTTTGTGGATGACTCCACTGAAGATCCCGCCAAGGACAAAGATTCCAGGCCAGATTTGGGCATACAGCTTCCATTTTGAATCTGCCTCCCAGCACGGCTTCGCGCGCAAAGCCACGCAGGCCTTGTCAGGCAAAGTGGACCTGACCATGACATACAAGGGCACTTCCGACATCTTCCGGCCTTACTACAGGTTTAGGAGCCTCCAGCCGGGGGAGCGCCCAGATCCTCACAACTACGCAGAGGGGAAGCAGCACCTCCTCCTCTGGTTCGTGTCGAACTGTGGAGCCAAAGGTCGCATGAGCCTTTTCAAAGGTTTGCAGAAGATCTTGGGCCCAGAAAGAGTTCACATGTTTGGAGCCTGCGGTCGGTCTGCGGGCTGCAGCTCTGCCCATAGCGGGGATCCCTGCAACATACGCCTCATGTCCAAGTACAAGTTCTATGCGGCCTTCGAGAGCCTCGGCAGATCACGTCTGAGCCCAGCGTCCTTGCCAAATGCACATACTGGTAGCTCACCGCTGAGGAATACCCGTTGCGAAGGCTACATCACCGAGAAATTCTTCCGTGGCCTCGGAACCAGCACTCCCATGGTGCTCGGACAGAGATGGTTTGAGGAAGTAGCACAGCTTCTGACAGAAATCGGGGCAATTTCCTTGAACAAAAATACGAGCTCCGGGCAAAGCTAGCTGAGGTGCCCCTGGCTTTGGGTGGGTTGGGGAGGAAAGACTACGAGTTCTTGGCACCGCCAGACTCCTTCCTCCATGTTGCCCGGCGAAATCCCGTGGCGATTGGGTATGCTGCTGAGGGTGCACTTCGTCAGATTCTGTCGCATAATGTCCTGTCCGTTGTCATGTAGCTTTGAGGCTTCGCGTTTCGTTTCAAGGTGAACTCCCGAATTCTCAAGCACGAACGCCGACCGAAGCTCCGCAGGTTGATGATTTTTCATCTCTGGAGGAGTTGGCACAGACCTTGCTCGAAATCGATGCCGACGACACGAGGTACAACCGCTTCCTGCCCGCAAGTCGGCTTCAGCTACTTCTCAGAGTGCTTGTAGGGGCCTAGGGCTTCTGACCAGTTGGACACGTGCTTCTGAGCCCAGGATTCCATGCCTGGCGGCAGATGCAGAAAGTCACGACCCAGACGGCCTGCGCCCCGGACACGGGCTTTTTGAAACCAGCTTCTTGCAACTTCGCCTTCTTGAAGCTTGGAAAGCCAGAAGCCGGCCGAGAAACGACAGCTGTTGAAAGTCAAGAGGTGCATGGAGACATTTTTGTTCGAGGGCCTGGAGTTTGTACTATTTAGAACCATCCTTCTTCCTGCTGTTTCCGTGCTTTCGTGGGGCTTTCCAAGGTTCAGGGGTGAAAGGTCGGAAGCGCCGGGCTTCCTACATGGAGAGTTGGCATCATGCAGCATGCCTGAGCATTGGCCAATCCACCTCGGCAGCCCAGTGCGCTCCGTTTGTGCGCTTTACCCCAAACCAGATGTCGAGCCGGATCCGATCCATCGGCTCAAGCATTCACACGCTCGACTCGTACAAAGGTTCTTGCAGAAAGAGGGTTGAGTGTATGTACACTGGGGTCGGATGGCCTGAAGCAGAACTTGCGGCCGCAGCCAGTAGACTCAGTAGACAATGCTACTTTTTCAGTTTCGTAGCAGATTGAAGCATTCAGGCGAACTACCGTGTCGCCTACTGCGACTTGTGTGTGTCTCGGCCAAAGAGGGGTGCAGAAGATTAAGCAAGAATTTTACGGATGGTTGCGCTTCGGAGCTGGTGGCTTTGAGAGGTGTGTCATTCTCGGGGTTTGGTTTGCTCAGTAGATGGGTCCGGCTAGTGGACTTAGTAGACAGCTATCAGAGGTTGCCAGGCGGCACGAACGTGGGTCATGTTTGCTTTTCATTTGCTCGAATCTCCGCAGTAGTATGTCGGCACTGCGCAATTTCTGCAGATTCGTCAAGGGTTTGCCCTAACGCCTTGTCTGTTCATCAGCATAGAATGTGTCAGGATTGGGATTTGGTGTGCAAGGGACGAGCTGGACGGCCCTTTAGGTTGTGCATAGACAAGGAGCCGAACCTTCGAGTGCTCGTGAAGTGAGCGTTTGGAGCTTTCGCGATGTTCGATGAGAAAACATGTCGTGGCCCTGTGCTGAGGAGCGCCTGCACAGCGGTCAGCAGCTCCACCCCAGGCCTTTGCTGTGTGCCTTCACCCTCGCGTGCTTTGTTTAGAATTGGGAAGCAGGGCCTGGGAGTGTTTCCTTACCCCAGTGACTGTCTTCTGCATGAAAGAGCCGGTCTTCATGCGGTGGTCATGTGGGTTGCTCTGGCTGCATGACGACTTGTCATGGAGTTGGTCTGCGGCAAGGAGCACTTGGAGGTTCTGCTCGGGGACAGTCAAAAACTGCACCCCTAAAACAAAGCTGCTGGGTGCCCCGGTGTGCCTTGAAACTATCTGCAAATGGCAGCGTGGATCTGTGCACCGATGTTTTCCACTCGATTTTGTGTATTCCCAGACTCTGTCCGACCTTGGCACAGTGACAGCAACACCGGGGATCAAGCTTTGATCGCCAGCACCTAGTCGCTTTCACCTTCACTGCCACCACCTTCAATACTGACTACTTCCCTCGCCACCATTATATCATTTTCACCACAGCATCATAACCCTGCCACGGCCATGATCATCGCCATCATCACTGCCCACGCCCTAAATCAGTTCTTTGCCTCTGTGATTTTAATGCTCGTCTTCACCGACTTGTGCCCTTCTCGGCAGGTCCTACGGCGCGAGTCTGGAAAAGTGGATGTTCGACGGCTGTTTGAGTGACGGCCCTCGTTGGAAATCCTGAGAACCTCATGTACGTGATACTGAGCAACAGCAAGGCACCAAGCCGTCACATGGAGAAGCGGATCCCAAGACAGCATTGGGGACTAGGCGAATCTGGCGGGAGTGATGTTCCTGACTTGGGTCTGTGGTGAAGGACCAAGTTCTTGCCGCAAGGAGCCGACGACCATCCAGCTCAGTGGTCCAAAGCGATCCTGAAAAAGGAGGGCATTCCAACTGTGCTCCGAACGGTGGTCGAGATGTGCAGAGAAGTCCAAAAGAAAGGAGCTGATGACCAAGTGCAACTTGGCGTAGTGATGTCTTTTCCTGGTGTGTCTTCTTCTCTTTCGAGCGTCATGCCCAGCTCCCCGATCACCAATGGCCTAGCAAAATCAACCTTCGTCTACGTTTCACCTCGTCTTTCCGGGCTCAGAGTCCAGGAAAGACCCCGAGTCCAGGCCGAGGCTTCAGGCACGAGATCAAAGGCTAAATCACGGCCGTATTCCACGTCTTCCAATACTAATATAATATAACATTGTAACTGTAACATGTATATATCCGCCCCGATCTTGCCGGTGCAGGTGAAGCCAAGGGGCAAGCGCGAGTTAGGCGCGCGGCGAGTCAGACGGAGTGCACGCCTGTCTTCCTTCTCAACGATGCCAGACACAGTCGTGCCTACTCCATGTGTACGCTGCCAGGAGGCACTCGAGGAAAATGCTCAAGCAGCTCCAATCTGCCTACCCAACGGTTGATAAGGGCATACTCAAATTCCGAAGCTTCAGATCCACATTTTCACTTTCGCCGTGGTGGCTGATTCTCTCCTTTGGAATTTTGTGGCTTAGTGCAGTCGTTAGGCCACAAGGGAGAGGGGCCGTGCCGTGGAAGTACTGCTGACAAACCTGAACGCAAAGAGCAGTTTCCTGCTGCATGTCCGGCAGCCATGGAAGCTGCGATCGAGGGCGTCGGGATGCTTGGCCGAAATCTGGCAACGACTGGACTGTTTTCGGCCTTAGTCCCAGCACTTGATGCGGAGAAGAAGGCTACCGACGCAGCGAAGTGTTTGATTTATGTCTCGGGTAGGACAAGAGCCGGATGCTTTGCTGGCCTTGCTTTGCTGGCCTTGCTTTGCGGCCAACTTCCAGGAAGACCCAGGAGAAGAAGAAGAAGAAGAAGGGCCCGCGAGAGTTCGATTGGACCAAAGCGACCTTTGGCCACTATGCCTGGGCCCAAGCCCCAAGCGTCCTTCAGGCGGATGCGAATCTTGGTAGGCCCTTCGCTTAGCGGCTTTACCCCGTGGTTACACGACTTGGGGCCATGAAGCCCGGTATCCGAACTGCTTCCGCAAGAAGGTCCTGAAGCTGGCCTACGTGGGCACCAACTACCATGGCCTAGCATGGCAGGTCGCTCGGTCTTCTGTACGGTTCCCCGTCTACTTGGGCAAGTGCATGATAGGGTGCCATCAGGTGAGGTCATGCTCTGGATTAGCATTGGCTCACCCGCCCCAGGACTCATAGCTTCGTTTGCTGAAATGCAGGCTTATGAAGCTATCTAGATCTTGTCTCCCAGCCTCCCAGCCCACATCGCGAGGTTCATCTCCTAGAAACCTCTAGCGGCTCTAGTTGCGGTGGTCACAGTGGCTCATGGTTTTGATGGTGATTGCTCTTCTGTCCTACGCCACGAGTACAGAAACTCTCGCTTCAAAATGGATGGCACTCCAAACACAAAGAGGTGTGTGGACCGAAAGCTCAGGAGCCGAGCACTTGCCCAACCGTCGAAGCGGCCCTCTTCGAGGCCTTGTAGCCGGGCAGCAGTAGCATTTCGGCTCGTGCTGAGGATCTTCGGATTCAGGATGTGTGTGGGATCCAGGCAAATCCAGGCAAGACTGTGGCCCAGCTACATCCTAGGGATAAAGCTTCTGATGGTGCTCAGAGTTCCGCTGCCATGGGGCGGCAGTAAGAAGTGATCACGCTAGCCTCATGATGCCATGGAGTGTGCAGTATTCTCGCACCCTCGACATTCGACGGCACATAGTGGATTTCAAGACGATTGTTCATTCGTCTCGGAGCAAAGGCAGAAGACTCGCCTCATCCAGGAGCGGGGTTGCTTGCTATGAGGCCTCTGAGTTCAAGCCACACCAACCTCAAAACAAGCTCTAGGACCGGCAGAGTTGCAACTTCTCCCGCTGCGGGCGCACCGACAAGGCAGAAAGGGCTTTGTGCCGCCGATGCTGACCCTTGATGACCTGGAGTTTTGTTCAAGAAGATTGAAATTCGGCACGGTGTGGGGTCGCCAGGGGGTGCATGCCGCCGGCAACTACGTGTCCTTGACTCTGCGGCTAAAGCCCGGCTCTGAATCTGGGACGGCCGCCGGGCCGCATCCAGCAATTCCAGCATGCAGCAAGATAGAGTTCAGTCTTGCGATGGCGTGCGTGTCCGTTCAAGGATGCATTTGACTACCCCAGCATTCTTAATGGCGTGCTGCCGTCCGACATCAGGAAATGCCGGGGGGGGGGGGCGGTACCAGTTCTCCTGCATCACCCGAAACCTTAACACAAGCCCTGCACCCCAAGCATTGCTTGTCGCACCGAGAAGCTTTGCCGTGGGATCAAGAGGATCTTGGCCGCGGCGCCTGCGCCGAGTGGCTTCGACGCTCGCTTCAGCTGCCTGTTCCGAGCGTACCAGCGAATTGGCCAGCATTGAACCAGGCTCAAAGATTGGGATTAGGGCCACAGGTTCTAGCAGCAGAGTTACCTTCGAATTTGAGTGCGCGGCCTTCTTATAGTGTCAGATAGATCACCTGGGCATTTGAAGAGATGGCAACCCTGGCACGACTTCAGCCTCGCTTGAAACCGGAAACCCTGAAGCGGTCCCCAGACACCTTGCAGTTCACAAGGCCGCGGTTTGAGATTTCTCGGGCTGTGCCTGAAGTTGTTCAGGGGTACTGTGGCGGCCAGAGTGGAGTATGCTTTGCGCAAAACTACAGCCGCGGGAAAGGTACAGTGCGAGAACTGCATGTCAAAGGCTTTAGGGGTTCGTGTCCGTGCATGATACGTAGTTGTCGTTCTTTGAATGTCTGCTTGAGGCTGAGGCCTCTGGCTTCCAGCCAGCGGGGAAGCGGTGCAGCTGTCTTAGCTCACATCCGAAATAGAACACTTCCGACTTCCGGCAATCCTTGTGACCCCACCCCACTGCGACTGATCGGAGTCTCTTCGGGCCTTGGTTCACCCGGTTCATGAATGAGGTACTACTTTCCACATGCTGGGGAAGACCTCCAGAAAATGCGGGAAGCAGCTGCTTACTTCGTGGGCGAGCACGATTTTCGAAACTTCTGTCACGTGGGTGCACAGGATCAACTCAACCATGAAGAGCCGGAATGGGGCCGAATGCAAGGAATCCTGCCTCTAGCCGACACGCACGACCTGTAAGGCAAAATGGATGTCGAGAACATCACGAACTACCGTCGGCGGGTGCTGTCGGTGTCTGTGCGGCCACTGAGCGATGGTGTGGCCGAGTTCGCCGTCACTGGCGTCGCGTTCCTTTGGCATCAGGCGGCTTTCTGCGAGTTTTGGTCTGCTGATGGCACACAGACCCACGCCGCCGAAGCGCTCCGGAGGTTCGCTGTATGGCGGCCGTGCTTCTCCTTGTGGGCCAAGGCCAGTCTTGCGGGCCGTCTCGAATGAGACATCAGTGGGCCAAGACAAGCGGATTACTACGAAGTGTCAGTAATAGCTGTGTTGTTCACAACAGTTTTCGGAGTTCTTGGCCAAGAAGGATCCGGCAAATTGGCCTGATGTTTACGGGCAGGAGATGTGAGAACGGCACGACCGGATATTATGCCATTATGCAGTTACTGTAACGTCGCGATTCTCTTTGTAAGAGCAAGCAAGCGCTCCTGTATGATCTTCTCACCATCCCTCGTCAGCATCATCTGCATGCATTGGGGAAGCCGCGTGTGCAAGGCCTAGAGCAGCCCAGCGTCGTCCAGGAGCTACTGGACGTGGAGCGCTACCCGCGCAAGCCGCTGCCGCCCTGCTGCAATGCAGACCGTCCCATGCCGACCTTTGGAGACAAGCTTGGAGCCTTGGAGCCTGTGAAAGCCGAAAGTCAGCTGAAATAGCTGAAGCTAGTCAGAAGTGGCAAAAAGTCAACCCCTCAAGAGGCCTAACGTCGTCGGCCTGCAGCGCAAAGATTTCGCACTGCAAGCGCTGGCTCGCATGCGTTTGACACTGCCAGGAGGGTACCTGTTTCAGCACTCGCCAGGTACGAGCCGGCCGATGAGTCTGGCTTGGTGACCCGTCCGAAGCCAGGTTGCGAAGTCTCAGCGAGCTTGAGAGGTGTGTTCAAACGGAGGCGACTGTCGGAAGACGGAGCGTTGCGCATTCTTGCGCAACCTGAAAAGTAGGGATATGTTGTGTTTTGTTGGTGGAAGCTGGCGACGACGTAGACCAGCATCTGGCTTTCAGAGATCCTAATCCCAGGTGCTTCGCGACTGTGGTTTCGAGGGTGTCGACTTTGCGCCCAGCTCGCCTAAGCCAGCAGGCGGGTTCTCCCTAACCTCTGCCGGTGGGGGTTGGATTTTCTTTGTGTCAAGGGTGGCGGTGCGGTTAGTGCTTTTGAGCTTTTGAGCTCTGCAGCATCATAGTTGGCGGAAGCGTCTCGGGTGGAAGCAGTTGCCATTTGCAACGCGGCAAGTCCAGACCCACAGCCGCGTGCCTGAAGGAGAATCGGGACTTCCAACCCCGTCCTGCGCTGCGGCCCCGTGGCTGATTGTTCTTTCAGTGGAAGTCTCAAGCGTTTTTTTTGGGCTCCAGTCGATTGAATCGGCTTCCCAGGCAACCTGCAACAACTCCCTCTTTCACAGAGAGTCCGACAGAAGATCAAGTTCGAAGCCTGGGTTCCTCTCAAGACAAAACCCCCTTCCTGCTTGCTTCGGTTCAACTTGTCTTGAAAGCATGGGTTTAGTGGGTATTCGTCCTCGACCTCCAGGATTTCTGTGTCCCAGCAATCGTTTTTGGATTTATATAGCGGCTGGGCTTGGAGCGAGCAAATGTCGGGGCCCCCACTGGGGGTGGCTGATTGTTGGGTCATATTGATTTTCCTTCTTGCTTCGGGGGTGGCATCTCGCCTTTTCAAACTGATTCCTCAGGGTTTCGGCTTCAAAACTTCTTAAACCGGTGGGCCTGGCTGGGCTGAAGGCCTCAGCAGAGAAGATTGAAGTTCGCAGGTGAACACTACACTCGAGACTTTCATGAAATCTTGCTGGCCCTCTTGCCTGCGTTCGTGCTCCCCTCCTTATTGCGAGCGGCAATCGAGGGCCCAACCTAGCCCAAGCCGCTAGCCAGTTTGGCTCAGGGAAAGGCGTAACTTTGAGAAATTGGCTGCGCTCCAGCCGTCCCAGCTGTCGCGGCAATCAGTTCGTCCAGGGCGGAAACTGTGTGGATTGTCCTCAGGACGAGTTCTACGCAAATGGGCAGTGCGCAAGATGTCCGGTTCTTCAGTACTGGAGTTTGTCTCCGGGACCTGTGCGGACTGCCCAGAGGCCTGCGTTCGCAAGGGTCGCAAGTCAGAGGCTTTTTGCTCTCTGGCCTGTGCCTAGACTCCCAGACATCTCTGGCAGAGATCCCGTTGAATCCTGTCTGAATCTCGCGCTGTGGGATTGTGAGTTCAGTGTACGGGCTCCGAACAGGTCTGGAGTTACCAAGAAGGTCTTGGTCTCATCACGAGCGTGAAGCACACGACTTGCATTGAGCAGGTTGGTTCGGATGGAGGCGTTGATGTCCGTCTCGGCGGTTGTGACGTGCCGGAGGATCCCACCTCGGATCCGGTGTGTCTGTATGAGAAGGGATTCTTGGTGGACCGCCTGTCACGCAAGTGCTTGGATGTCAGGGGAAATCCTTGCTCTAGGGGCTTGGCTGTAGAGCTGTTCGACTGTGAGTTCGATCTGGAACCAGATGAGACAGATGAGCACTGTACCGTTTCCGAGGATGGGACCCACAGCGTCCCAGAGTCCACCATCTTCTATCTCCAGAACCCAAGGTCAGGGCGGACTTCTCTTTAAGGATGGAGCAGTGGGGCCGGGAGAGCGAAGTTTGGTATTTCCGCAATGGGCAGTTCCGGAGTGTCTCAAGCCAATTTTGCTTGCAACTTCAGCTGGCATTGCGAGCCGTCACGAGCGCTTCACACGGATCAGGCGCGGCGTGGCAGCTGAACGGCAGCCACATCGTCCAGAAGTTGTCAGGCAGATGTTTGACGGTCCGCGGAGGTCAGACCGAGAGCGGCACGCCACTGGGTCCCTATAACTGTGCAGAAAGGCAGGATACAAACCTGACTGGTCAGTATTGGCACTTCCTGCCTGCATGTGAAGACAAAGATGGCCCACCAGGTGTCTACAAGGTTTGCCCGAGCGTTTCATGTCCCAACACAAATGCCGGACTTCGATGCTGGCGTGTGTGTGGACTGCCCCCTGAACGCCTTCTCCGATGGGCTCCAGTGCAAGACGTGAGTCAGCACTCGAGAGTTTAAGAAATGGCTTGCGCAAGCTGCCCAGACGAGATGGCCGCCACAGAAAACAGCTGCGGGGTGGAAGCGGTCAATGAGGAGTATTCTCCGGATGCAATGCAAGACCTTCAAGAAGACCATCAAGATATGTTCGGGGGGATTTTCTGATCCCAAAGAGGTTGATGGTCCTTGATGCTATGCTGATGTAGTCAGTTTTCAACACAAAGTGCTCTGGAGCTTCCCGTTTCCGGGTCGGCACATTTTTGGATGGCCAGTGCAAAGCATGGCCTTCGAGGATCACTTGGACTTCCAGCACAGGAGCACTTTAGCAGGGCCAGTCGAGGAGAAAGCCACCTGCATGCTGGACCCCACCCTACTTCCGTTGCAGCTCGAGGTAGCAGACTTCGCATGGGAGTTGGGCCTTTCTTGATCTGACTGTCACTGCTTGAGTCGTGGCCTTGAATCAGGACACTTTCCGGAACCTTCGGGACAGGCAGCTGCGAGCCTCGGCAGTCGCGAGTTGCCTGTTGGCCGCCTGCGGTGGTGAACCGCCCAACGCAGAGCGCGAGGGCAAGCGCAAGCATGTGCCGCTGCTGCAGCCTCTCGGGCACAACATCTAAGAAGCATATCGCAGAGAGGGAGAGGGAGAGGGAGAGAGAGAGGGATGTACTAATCTCCTGGGGGTAACCGTTTTCGCTCAGGACCCCAAGGCCTCTTCCCTCCGAAGCCAGACGGGGAAGGGAGTGCCCAGGCTCCGGAGCTACCGGACTCAGACCCGACGGAAGGAAGGAAGATGTACCAATATAGTTATGCAGTGTCACCCATGCATGTATGTATGTATGTATGTATGTATGTATGTATGGGTGACGGGTGGATGGGGGTTGATGACTCGATTGTCGGCATTCACGAGGGTCTGCAAACAATGCTGACGGCATCGTCTTCTGATGCCACCAACAGTTGCCTCTAACATCCCAAACAAGTGGGCCATCAACCGATGATGCTGGCAGGCTGCCGGGGTGTCTGTAGAGCATCCTGTTCTCCCTGGTCCCTGGGCTTTCGGGCTGTCGGAAACTTCTTTCACGAGGTGCCTCGCAGTGTCGTGACCTCCGTCTCCCTCTCCCGCCAAGGCGGCCCGGCTGCCCCACGCTGCAGGAGAAGCAACAGGCCACCAGGGGCCGAGCTAAAGTAGCTAAAGCTTAGAGAGATACGGGTCTTGCGGATGAGCCCATCTCAGGAGGGGGCACGGGTTAAGGTCTTTCGATCTATCATGATCTATCTCTCTGCTTTGATCATGTGCTTGTTAACCTGCGAGAACTTGAACTTGCCTGCATCCCTTGGTCTGCTTTGCTACCATGTCCATCTACCTGCTTATCTGTCATCAATATTAGTCCATCTCCCTTGTCTGTTGGATTCTGCTGCAGAGGTGCCTGCCTGCCTGCCTGCCTGCCTGCCTGCCTACCTACCTACCTACCTACCTACCTACCTACCTATATGTACATGTTTACGAGTAAGAAACCGTAAGCTGTGTGCGCTGGGATCCTGTCCGCTGCTTTGAAGCCTTGATCCAGACATAGCTACGGGCAGGCAGAAGGTGAGAGCCTGTGGCAGCTCCGTGTGCCAGGGTTGCTTAGTTAGTCTGATGTGGTTTTCTCCAGTGGGAGGCCCTCGAAGCCCGGCGGCACCGGCGGAAGCTCACCGAGGGTGAGGAGGCGTCGGTGGTCGGCTCCAGGATCTAGGTCTTTGTGGGTTCGGAGTGTAAGGCTTCAAGAGGATGTCACACGCTTGAAGACATCTCGTGCGGTGGAACTTTGCTGTGTGCCTCCTGGTGACATGCATGCTTAATGCTTCTGTGTCGTGAATCTGCATCTTAAACTACTATGCTATCTGCAGCTGCCCATGACGCAGTGGCTCCATACATCATGCCGCCCGGTGATCATGACATAGCCATCAGAAACCCAAGCCCCGGTAACACTCCGTCATGGTTCCATGGTACCGAGTGCTACCACGTTCTCAGTTCTCAGTGCGGATATTCATCAGTTCGCGATAGTCTTTGCAGGCCTTTGAATCTGGCAGCGCTGCTTCCCAAGCCCTTAGCCGAAAGCCTCCGAAGGAGTCCTTAGAACTTGGTGTAGATTCCTTAACCCAACATCCCGGCAGAAATTGGGTCTCCAGCCAGCCTTTAAGTGGAGAGCTTCCCCGGGCTGGTTCCTTCGCCCCGGGCTTTGGAGACTCTTGGGTTCGACGGGTTTAGGGATTATGTCGGTTTAAGGTTTAGAATTCTGGAGGTACATGGGTGCTCTTTATGGGATCATTTTTCAGAGTTGGTGTATTGCAAACCCTAAGTGGTGATTAGCGCCAGCTTGATTTTGAGTCGAACTTAGGGCCTGGGTTCAAAAACTTGGTATCGGACCAGGCCAAAGCGGAGCCTGCAGCGTGAGACGCGCCCACTGCCCGAAAGCGCTCGGGGTCGCGACGGCTTCAAGCAGGGTTGGATCTGAGGTTTGCCGGTTCCAGGATTTAGGGCAGGGTGGGTGACGAGTCTAGATGCCTTGAGGCGGAGTCATTGCAAGCGCGCTGCCTGCAGAAAATGGCCGCTTGCTGCACACAGATTACAGCTGCGAGCAGTCCCACTTCCATAGAGACACTGGAAACATTGCATTGCCATTACCGGCTTTCGAATTTCTGCATAGATGAGTGGATCTCTGTAGACGAGGTTTGGATTGACATGCCCAACACCCACTAATACCTTACAAAATCAGGTTTCGCAGCAAAGAGTTCGGAGCTTCGGAACCGCAGCGCAGCGCTTCTGGTCGCGCACCGAAACAGCATCACCGAAAGCCTCAGGTAGGGCACCAGGTAGGATGAGAGCAACTCCTCATGCGAGTCCCTGGCAGTTTGAAGCTGATCCATGGAATCTCCCTGAACCCGAGAGAAAGAGAGAGGCACTGGTGCAGCGCTGCGCGTGCATGGGGAGGGGGGTCTGAAGCCCCTAACCCCAGAGCAACCCTTCGAGCTGGGACTTGCACTACCTCTTCATAGTATCAGGGTCTAGGGCTTGGCGAGGTCGGGGCCTCACAGAAGTTGCTGTGCAAACAGGACTTCGGCAAGAAAGAGAGACAAGAGGGGGCGCCCCTCCTCGGGTGAGACTCTGATCGGACCCCAATGCCCTGGAGAGAAAGGCGGAGAGAAAGAACGCCATTACTGCTCCTCTGATCTGTTTATACGTTTATGGAACGAGCGCTTCTCTCACCGTGGCCATGCTCCCGCAGCTCCCCAAGCCAGGGATGGAACAGTTCTTGGAAGCGCTGGACTGTGTAGCCACGCGCTGAGCTGGATGGAGTGCCATAGAATCTAGAAGCACCTTTCCACAAGCTGACTCGGTCTAACCCAGGCCGAGAAGCGCGGTTGTGAAGTCAGCGAGGTCCACAAGGCACCGACATGCACTGATCCTCTAGGAACCTTCCTGCAAAGCAAGACGAGACAACTGGCACGGCTGAAGAGGATACGCCACGGTTCTGTCAATTTAGACGAACCCGTGTAAATGCCTGTGCTTCGCTGCGCTTCACCTTGTGTTGTGTTCTTGCATCCAAAAGAGGTGTGTTCAAGGGATCAATCCTGCTGCCGATCCACCACCGGTGCACTTTTTCGCAAGACATCGCCCTCTGAGACTCCGAGGTTCCGAAAACCTAGCCTAGTCTTAACCTAGTAACACCCCAGACACCTCGCCAAACCCCTCCAACAATTGTGAGAGAACTTGCTGTGGCTCGCGATGCGGGAGCCTGAGAGAACTGCAGGCGATAACCATCGCATTCCAGGAGGCTTCCACAAGTGTCCGAATCCCAGCTTGTTCTGCCAAGTCTTCGCATGCGCCTGCTTTTGAAAGTTCGCCTGCCGGCTCGACCCCTTATGTCGTGGTTCGACTGACTCTGACCCATGCCTGACTTCGAGCAGTCACAAGCCCCCCTTCTCTGGAATCGCCTGGAGTTCACTCCTGAGTTCCGTATGTTCAGTACATATTCCCACCTTCGACCTTCCGGCTGAGTTCCTGAGCTGGGGCCGTTGAGCGTGCTATCGGCTGCTATGGTCGTTACTCCTTGTTGTGTAGGGTAGACGATTGAGATGAATAGTGAGCCTTTTTGTCACTCTCGGCGTCGATCCTGGTTTAGCTCGTGGCTTCTCCCTTCTGGTGCATATGCTCCTCAGGCACCAGCTCGGCCGATAGAAGCAAACATGGAAGCCCGAACCGTAAGAAGTGACACATCCTGCCGTGTTGTTAGCAAGTGTCAATCAGTTTCTTGAGCGCGCAAATTGGCAATCAACATCTTAATTTATGTTGGCTATGGGTTTCTCCACGGTTACATCCCACCGTCGGGAGTGATTCCTATTTTTGACGCCCAGGGCGGCTGGGCCAGTGTATCTGTGTCTGCCGCTGAGAGCTTTTGGTGCATTCAGCGTTTCCGGGTTTGCCAGAGATCCAGACAGGGGCGATCTACATGTGTCTGGCTCGAGTTCGCCTGCAGACCATACCCCCGAGACTTGCTTGACACCTCCTGACTTGAATTTGCAGTCGCTGTGTGCCAGGCAGCCTGCTTGCTGTCTCCCATCCTTCTTGCGTGCCCCAAGCCATTTTGGCTCGGGACAACGCAATTCTGACGAATTGGCTGTGCAGCCGACATGCTTCTTCGTGTAGCTTGTGCCATGGCCGTTTTGACACGTCTAAGCGCAGAGTTTGTGTTTGTTCGTGAGGTGCAATCTGGACTTTGCGTGGAAGTGTCTGGCTCGGGAAATGTTGACAGTCCCGTACGCCTGTTGGACTGTGAGTTCGGGGTCCAGAACTCGAAACAGGTGTGGTACTTCGGAGATGACGAGTTCGTGATCGTGTGGACCCAGCTCTGTGCAGACGTTTATCCATGGGGAATCGGTCTTTGGCCTTGCCGGTCTCCAGCCGATCCGTCGACAAGCCAAGTGTGGCAAGTGAATGGCGGAGTGGTTGTTAACAGATATTGGGGCACGTGCTTAACACCACATGCGAGAGGAGACATTCTCACAGTGCAGGATTGCCCGCAGCTAAACCAGACCTGGGAGCTGGTACCTGCATGTCAGCAGGCGAGTGGCGTGTTCAGCCCATGCAGCTCCAGCCGTCCCAGCTGTCGCGGCAATCAGTTCGTCTGTGGATTGTCCTCGGGACGAGTTCTACGCAAATGGGCAGTGCGCAAGATGTCCGGTTCATCAGTACTGGAGTTTGTCTCCAGGGACCTGTGCGGACTGCCCAGAGGCCTGCGTTCGCAAGGGTCGCAAGTCAGAGGCTTTTTTCATCAGAAATGTGCTCTCTGGCCTTTGCCTAGACATCTCTGGCAGAGATCGC
This sequence comes from Symbiodinium necroappetens, assembly GCA_905231915.1. Taxonomy (NCBI): domain Eukaryota; class Dinophyceae; order Suessiales; family Symbiodiniaceae; genus Symbiodinium; species Symbiodinium necroappetens. The sequence continues at coordinate 16,144 of CAJNJA010087919.1, forward strand.
GTTGAATCCTATCTGAATCTCGCGCTGTGGGACTGTGAGTTCAGTGTACCGGGCTCCGATCAGGTCTGGAGTTACCAAGGGGGTCTTGGTCTCATCACGAGCGTGAAGCACGCGACTTGCATTGAGCAGGTTGGTTCGGATGGAGGTGTTGATGTGCGTCTCGGCGGTTGTGATATGCCGGAGGATCCCACCTCGGATCAAGTGTGGCTGCATGAGAACGGCTTCTTGGTGGACCGCCTGTCACGCAAGTGCTTGGATGTCAGAGGAAATCCTGGCCGCTCTAGGGGCTTGGCTGTAGAGCTGTTCGACTGTGCATTCGATCTGGAACCAGATCAGACAGATCAGCGCTGGGAGCTATTGGCTGCATGTGAAGTACAGGAAGGCGTCTTTAGCTATTTCGCCAGCCGGCCAAGCTGTTTGAGCACACAGTTCTTGGATGGTGCTGGGCTTTGCATGGACTGCCCTCCCGGCCAGTTTTCGGCAGATGGCCGCCAGTGCACGAAGTGCCTAGAGCATCAGCACTGGAGCACAGAATCGGGTGCATGCGCAGACTGCCCAGCCGGTACTGCCGTTTCCGAGGATGGGACCCACTGCGTCCCAGAGTCCACCATCTTCTGCCTCCAGAACCCAGGGTCAGGGCTCTGTGCGCGGGTCTATGTGTCACAGGACTACTCGATAAAGATGGAGCAGTGTGGCCGGGAGAGCGAAGTTTGGTATTTCCGCAATGGGCAGGTCCGGAGTGTCTCAAGCCAATTTTGCTTGAATGTCAATGGTAACCCTGGCGAGGAGAACGGTCTTGGAACTTCAGCTGGCATTGCGAGCCGTCACGAGCTTTTCACACGGATCACACGGCAGCCACATCGTCCAGAAGTTGTCAGGCAGATGTTTGACGGTCCGGGGAGGTCAGACAGAGAGCGGCACACCACTGGCTCTCTATGACTGTGCAGAGAGGCAGGATGCAAGCCTGATGCGAAGACAAAGATGGCCCACCAGGTGTCTACAAGGTTTACCCGAGCGTTTCATGTCCCAACACACAAATGCCGGACTTCGATGCTGGTGTGTGTGGACTGCCCCCTGAACGCCTTCTCCGATGGGCTCCAGTGCAAGACGTGTGCCGGGCATCAGCACTGGAGAGTTGAAGAAATGGCTTGTGCAAGCTGCCCAGACGAGATCGCCACCACAGAAGACAGGCTCAGCTGCGTGCGCCGAACCATCGCAGGTCTTACCGAATTGGGCTGGGCAGTGGTAGGCACATCCTTGGCTGCCTTCTCACTCCTTTTGGCAGCTTCGGGGCGTGTTTACTTCTTTCTGCAGTCCAGATGCAGGCGAAAGGCAGATGTTGCAGCGGCACCTCGTGTTCTGAGCGTGGAAACTGTCAAGGAGGAGTATTCTCCGGATGCTAAGCAGGATCATCAAGACATGGTCGAGGTGATTTTCTGATCCCGCGTGCTGCCGTGATGACGTAGTGTATTCCCAACGTAGCCTCCTAGCGAATTTCGGTGTGTTTACACCGGTGACATTCGAGGATCACTTGGTTACATAAATTAGAATTCGGATCATGTGCAGGAACGCTGCCGCATCTCCATCTCTAGCATCCCTGTCTGCCTACCGCAGAGCTTTCTGGTTTCCGCACGGTAGTCCAGCTTTCAATCCACGTCAGCGCGCACCATTGCAATTGCTCGGTGCGACTTAGTCGGCTGGGTGGGTGGGAAGAAAATTGCTAGGCCAGGTTTCAGCCAAGTCCCAACTGCCGGTTTGGTCGTCCGAACTCCGAACTCTGGCAACAGTATAATCTATTGCGAGGCGCTGTCATAATTGTAAGGTGCTGTCATAATGTACCATGTTATATACTATTAATATATATATACATACATACAT
>CAJNJA010087919.1:25241-44664 GCA_905231915.1 Symbiodinium necroappetens
ATACATACATACATACATAAACATACTTTTGCCACAGATCACGATGGCCATGTAAATCCTTGAAATCATTGTCGCTGGATGTTCATCCTTAGCGTCGCTCTGAAGGCGAAGCGGACGCAACGGAAGGCACTGCAGGAAGCGCTCGGGCGCTTGGCCGCCCAACACCTGTGTCGCGGCAGCAATAGGGGAGATTGCACGTTGCTGCAGCCACCGGCAGCCTCTCAATTTTTGTCGCTCTATCAGCAAGTGCTTTGGTTGGCGAAACCCAATTCCACTAGTCAGCTCCTCCTCCTCCTCCTACTCTTACTCCCGTGCCTCCTCCCTGACGTCCTGGTGTTCGCCACATCATCGTAGCCGTAGCGCACCCGTGGTCACCGTCGTTGTCACCGTCTTTGTCACCGTCGTTGTCACCGCCGACGTCACCGCGATCATGATCCGCTTTGCTTCACGTGTCCTTTCCCGCCTCTTCTCAGCAGTGACTAGTGTCACTACTGCCCTTGGTCACCAGTAGTCTACACAGTCTACACAGATCCCAGGAACTTTCACCATTCTGTTTGGGAGGGCTTGAGGAATGGGATGAAGTCCGAAATCGCGTCTGAGGTCAAGTGAGCAAGTAAACAAAAGCATTAGTCCTACGCCACATCGCAGCCGTGCGGCTATAAGTGGTATCCTCAATTTCCTTACTCAAATCACGCAGCTCGAGGGTGAAGAAAGTTTTGGCGACCGTGGCACAGTGGGAGCGGCATGCGCTGAAAAACTGCAACTGGCACGGCGAGCTCCCTGGCTTAAGGCAGTTTGCTGAGAGTTTCCTGTGCGGGAGTAGTTTGCTTCTGCCAGTGTGGAGCCCTCACATCACCTGACCTGGCTCTGCCGAGGGGCGACCCCAAGCCGCGGCAGACGAACTTACACCTGGGTGTGGGCTGGTGGGAGCTGCCGGAGTTGGAGAACTATCCGGCTCCTGCGGCCGAATTCAAGGGTTGCTGTGAACCTTGTTGCCGGTAATTCCCCTTGCAAACTCATTGCCGAAGTAATTCCCCTTCCGCCAGGTGCCAGATTGCAGATTGTAGGCAAACAAGTGCTGCGAGGGATCTGGCCGGGCGAGCTCAGTTCAAGCCTGTGGAAAAGGCTTGTTTGCCTTTAGTTAGTTTGGATTATGGGTTTGGGCTTGGGCCAGCAGGGCGTGTTCGAATGGGGCTCCAAACCGAAATCCCATGACACTCCTGTCCATCAGTAAGCCTCAACCAGCCTCACCCATGTCCTGCAGATGATGGATTTTTGGAAGTGCCTTAGGCACAACAGGTCCTAAGCCCCAAACCTCTGCAGACGTGGCTGGATCTAGTTTAAGCATTGGTTCCCTGTGCAGGTCTCGGTGGCGGATGCGACGGCGGCAATGCTTCATGCTATACAGTTTGGTGGCTCAAAGGCTCGGCGCTACGAAGCGGGTTTTGCGCTGTGTGAGGCATTGCATGAAGCTTGCCATGACTGCCAGGAGTACGGGGGCGCAATCACCGCTCCTTGGTTGCGATTCCAACTTCGACTTAGTCGTGAGAGTGAGAGACAGCATGCGATTCCACCTGTCAACTTGTCACCTTCCCTGCCTAGCGGCCTAGCGACTCTTTCAGGAATGCAGGAGGTCAACAAAAATGAGCAGTTCAGGGCTACTGACCGCAGGTTGGACTCGAACCTAACGGCTAGCCCCAGCCAAAGCCCCGAGCATGGCGACATGAGGCGTAAGAGATTCCCGGCATCCTCAGATGTGGAATGCCTCCAGGCTCCACCATCCACCAGCGCGACTTGCTGTAAGCCCTGCAGCCAAGGACTTGAGCAGCTTCGTGAAGGAGTATGTCGCTTGACTCTGGGGTGAGGGGATGGACAGCACGGGTTCTTACAGAGGTCCTCCGCCATCCTCCGCCGAGAATAACCCTCGTCTCGCGAACTTTGCCAGATGATTCCACTTTAAATATGCGGTTTCAGAAGATAGAGACTTTCAGGCGAGTGCACAAGTCCTGATGCCAAATAGAAGATAGAGTAGGTGTTTACATAAGGACCCTTCTGAACTTAGAGATCTATATAGTAGTCGGAGATTTTCTGTTTCCATCTCAGGTGGCCAGCTGTCGGCTCACCTGCGCCTTCTGGCATAACAGTGGTGCGTTTTTCGGGCGTAAGATACCCCAGGTTGGAATGGAGTGGAGCGGAAGATCTGTTGTGTTCCAGTGGAGGCGACATTTTCGATTGCTGAAACAGATGTCGAGCATTGTTCGGACTGGGACCTCGCTTGGCTTTGCCGAGTTGCGAGTCTATAAATCCAAGTCCCTGAAAGGCCCTGAACCCTAACCACCCTAACCTGTAACGCCCAGCCTCGCCAGCATTGTCCGAGTTCCGAGAGTCTAACCCTCAATGGACCATGCTGATGACACTTGAGTTTGTAGTGCTTCGGCCTCGGTAAAGACCGATGCCTGCAGCAAAGGTCATCAAGCGCTACACCTTCGAGGCCTAAAAGGGGCCAGCCCGGGCTGCAGGTTGAGCTTTCGAATTTCAGAAGTTGATGGGGCCCAAGCTGGCCTTCGCAAATAGTTCAGCCAGAGGTCACTGTAAAACTTCGGGGGCACGTGATGGTTCTCGGACAGTTGTCGGGCTTGCAGAGGCGCTGAAGCCGCCGTGGTTACGGATTTCATGGGGCCCACATGGATTGTCCGGGCTGCGAAGTATGTTTGAGCACCCGGTTTGGGAACGGTGCCCAGGTGGAGAAGGGCGCATCCGAAGCTGCGATTTCAGTTCAAGCCATTCCGGAAGCCACAGAACCGACCCCGCTCACTGTTGGGTCCGGGCGGCAGAACCAGTCTGTGGCTGTCACAAGGAGAAGACGGCCCGGTTCAAGCACCGTGATGAGTTGAGGCGTGGTTGCTTTACCTTGGTTCGAAGCTGCGAGACGGAACTGTGAAGACTCGACGGAAGGCTTTTGGGCCGTATCATGTGTGCCAGGACTGAGCAGAGTTCTGACAACATCACGTCAGTTTTCTTTCGTTTGTGCAGCGTTCCCCCAAAAGCATTGCTAAATCGTGTGATCTCTGATGCTGCCTTGCAACAAATGAAACTGGTGTCAGATGGGTTCCAGTGATGGACATTTGGGTGCTACGGCATTTGCGGATGGGCACTTCCTTTGCACGTAGATCTCCAAGTCTTGCTGTGAGTGAGCATCAGGCAGGCCTTCGAAGAGCAGGAGGAAGCCCGGCAATTTGACTGAAATTCGGTTGGCCTTCAGGGACCGCGAAGCTCAGTGCATTGGTCCGGGGCAACTGTTTCGCAGCTTTTCTGGCCTCGGCACTCAGGGGGAACTTCGAGGAGCGCGCGAAAGTCATTGCCTCCATACTGGTGCCCGGGCTTTACAACTTGTTTAAGTTCATGTTGTGAGGAGATCCAGGCCCTACGGGATGCAATTGGGCCTTTCTGCGCTGCTTGGGTTCCCTGTTGGCTTTCGCATGTAGAAAACTACATGTGGCCTAACAGAGTAGTTGGAATTTGCGGCTTGGTATGTCGCTGCAAACCGACCTGTAGCATCTGCAGCTGCTTATTTGCAGCCAAGCCCAAAATTATTTCCGAATCCGTCACGAGAGTCGGAGACGTTGAGCTATTTTCGACCAGAGGTCGATGGCCTGCCCTCAACCAATAGTGTGGGAAGAAAGCTTTGCCCGTGAGTGAAAGTCCAAGCCGAACCGTGGGCTTTTGCTCGCAGAAGACGCAGCCAGGGGCAGAAGCATGCGGACCTCAAGACTTTTGACACCCAGCTGCACAGTATGTGTTGGCTTGCAGCCTTCGCTTGGAGCTGTCCTAGCAAGGCTTTGTTCCCAGTTATAATATGCAGAGCTAGAACAAGCGTGGCAATTGCAATGGCAGTAGTGCCTGCGTGGTGATGGTGGCAGCCCAGTAGCAGCAGTTAGAGTCATGGTAAGGGTCCAAGTACAACATGAAAAGTCATGAATTGCAACGCAGGGCTATCAAGGGTGGCAGTTGTTGTTCTAGTTTCGGCGGAGGAGCAGCAGCGATAAAGCAGTCCTCTTGCCATTGGCTCAACTCACTCTGCGCATGCTTCTCGTCCTTGTGCGTCGCCCGGCTGTAAAAATCGGTTCCATACAGTAGGCCAAATCATTGGCAGAAGCGGTGAAGTCTGTGAGGCCCCATTCACCCTCACTGTAGTGCCTCTTCGTCCGTTCCTCCGGCTCGAGAAGGCATGATTTTGCTCACGCTACTTCCTACTGCTCTTCGTTCTCTTTGTTGATGTTGGAAATGTCTCACGCTGTGAGGACGCACTTCACCATCTTGCAACGCAGAGGGACAAGAACTTCGACGTGCACATCTCCAACAGCTTCTGAGCTGACATGTCAGAAAGAGCAATTGCTTCAATAAGTTTCAAGCCTCTTGCGCGCCTCTTCGTTTCGTATCGGGCTGCTTAGCCTTCTCTTCTCCACTGCTTGGCAGCCATCAAAAACGGGAGGAGAAGCAGAAACTGCACCGAAGTACAGAAGCAGGTAAAACCATCTGCGATGGTTACCTGTCTCTGCAAAACGTCCATGTCTACCAGGCATTGGGCAGGCTCGGGTCAATGCGAATTCTATGGCTTCGGTTGAAGGATTGAGGGGCGACTTTCGGTACAGGCATGCAGCGTTGCTGCATTTGCTTGCCTGTCGACCAGCAGTTCAATTTCGGTTTTTTTGCGAGATGAGGAAAGGGGCCTGAATGGTTGATGCCGGAACTGGTCATAGTAGCTATCGAAGTCTTGGAAATCTACCAGCAGCACCAAAGCGTCCAGCCCAGAGGATCTACCCGCGCCTCCTGGCCTTGGAGAAGGAGTTGGAAGAGACCCGGCTTTGGTCCTGTGCTTGCTGGCCTCGTGATTGTCTTGAAATGTAATGGCTGTTGTTGTGTTGCAACAGTCTACGACTCGAAGTCGGAAAATACCAACCGAGACCAACAGTAGTTGCCGGCAATAGACTCCGCAACAGAGTAGCCAGTAGTCAGAAGCCAGTAGCAGTAGCCAGTCACCGGAGTAGCGCCTGCGCCAGCGGCAGTAGCAACAGGAAGGATACTAGCAACAGTGCTAGCCGTTGCGGTGGTGGCAACAGTATCTGTCATCTTACATCTAACAGAGGTTGTAACGGTGACGGACATTGCGTTGGTGAATAGCAGTTGGCATGGCCATAAGTTCAAGCACTCGAAGGTAGCTGATGTCATATTACGACGATCGTAGTAGTGCAAGCAACACGAGCACTGGCTACATGATGTGACTTGCTTGTTATCACTTGAGTGAACCATCATACAGTGCACGGCACACACCACCCTCAAGGATAAACGAGCTGGGCCATGCTGGAAGTAATAGTGGGAATAGTGCGGGAGAGCAGCAAATGGATAGTCACTTCAGAGACAGGGTGGGTTTCCAAAAATCGCTAAATACAGCGCAGGTGTCCCGGACCGTTGAGAGCGTCCCAGTGTTCAGGCTTAAATTGCTATCGCCAGGGGTGTGAGAGAAAAGTATGGCCCTTCCTAAACGCACTTTTTGCTTGTCAGGCTTCCTGACAGCTCCCACAAGATAGAGTGCGCCTCAATGGCCATTTACTGGGCTGGATACCCTCATGGCCCCGCATCCCTGGGTTCAGCGATCCCTGCCCAGGACACCATCCAGAGTGTGACGGGGTTGGCAGATCCTGGCCTCCTGGAATGCACGGAGATCCCACGTGTGCTGAGAGACTTGGTAGCCCCTGTGTTCATTTTGTGACATCACGTGCCTTCTGCCCGTACCTGTTACTTCTGTTGTGTATATTCTCCCCGTGTCCCAGTGGTTGGCAATCGTCCCTCAAAGCCTCTCGCCCCTGCAATGCATTTATCGTTGTTGGCTGTAGCACGGCACTCAGCCAACGAATATGCACATAGGAGTGACGACAGTAGTGACGACATCGGACTTTCGATGTAACCATTGCCGACAGATCACGGGGCCCCATGATGTTGTTGGTAATGATGACTTTCCGCTTAAGCTTGAGCCCTCCTTCGGTGCTCGGAAGCGTAGATTGGGCTTGGAGTTTCGGCCTTGGAGTGTCGGGCCTGGGGCTCGTGAATGCTCCAAGCCGAGGCGTCGAGGAGGCGTTCGGAGAGGAGGAGGAGGATCCAATTGCAAAGGCTGGCCTGTGGCTGTCCAAAGTGTTTAGGCTCTCAGGCTCGAGGAGGATGTCTCAACGGGCTGAAATGCAGGAAGACTGTCGACAAACGTTGACAAACGGAGCCCGAGCCAATGACCAAGACGCTTCAGACTGACTCCGCAGTAACATCTATGGCTGGGGCCCCGAGAGTCAAGTAATCGTTCGTGTGTGTGTGTGTGTGCGCGCGCGCGCCTGCTTGCATGCTTGCGTGCGTGCTTGCCGTGTGCGCCCTATGCTTGCCAACCCCTGTTCCTTTAAGTCCCCGCACCCTGAACCAATAGCTAGTCATTGTTGTGTCTGGAGTTGCAGCGGCCCTAGCCCAGCAACTGTACCTATGATGTTGCAACTCGAGAGATATCTCTAACGATCGACTAAGCGCCAGGAACCTCGCCTAGCTTGTCCGAGACTGAAGCTCTAAACCCTACCCCCTGCACATCGAAAGCAGGGCTTGGAGGAGACCAAAAAGGAGGAGAGCCCGAGAGCTCGGGCCAGGCGCCGCAAGGCGAGACCCGCCCCAGGGAGGAATCCGGAGCTTCGGGATCCTTCAATTTTCAGGCAGCCCGCGATCCTAACATTGACACCGAAGAAGCAGGTCCTTACTATGAACAAATGCACCGATAAAGAGAGCCTTTGTTTTCTGAAAGTGAAAATGTACCGGTAGCAATACCAGAAGCTCACTGGCCTCCTGGAGGAATCACACCGCTGCGCATGCTCAGGGGATCAGGTTGCTTGCTACACATCGGAAGGCCAAGCCGAACTTAAGTGAAGCGTCAAGTGTAACAGTCCAAGACTTACGATCCTCGCAGAACGTCCTGCAGACCGGAGTTGTAGTTCGTCATGGCGACAGCAATGGCACGAGGATTAACATCGACATTAGCCACCATCGTGGCCAGCGGCAGTGATGGCAGTTGATTCGCAGTTGATATTGTCAAACGGAAACGGGTTCCGAACATGAGGATTGTCATTCAAAAAACTCATGCTGACCAAACTGGAGATATAAGTCCTAGTGCTAGAAGATACCATATTGTCAATGATGCACAAGCGGATATCTGTGGGTGAGCTCTGTAGCCGTGCCAAGTTGAGTGGATTGAAGTCATGATATCAGTTGGCCTGCAGACACTGATGGGAGCGGTGCTGATGCCATGTTGGCAAAAGAACGATGGCAAGAATTAAGCGACAACGTCGAGACGATCGACCATGGTTCTAACTGTACAGGTACCTCTAGTGATCGCCGACGTAGTGATGCTGACATTGGTGACAGTGACAAGAGTCTCGAGAAGCACAGCAGTTGTCAGGAGCACAGCATGTGTGCATGCCACGAGTCACGAGTGACACAAGTGATGCTCTCCTAGTATCCCGTTCTGTTCTTTTACCCTCCTGTCTTGGCAGCTATGTAAGGGTTGAGCGAATCATGACCGTGATAACATACGTGTGTATGAACATGGATGCAGTTTTTCGAGCGATGCCATGTCGGCGGTGCCACTGACAGTACTGCAAAGGGCTGTGACGCAAACAGTCTGCAAGTACTCGTCTTGTTTTCCCGACTTGTCGGAGTCTTGCGACAGGAAACGATGCGGCGGCGGAAGGCACTCCTGGAACAACAGCGTGTGAACAATGGACCCGGAGAGGCGTCGCCGGGATCCAAGCGCATTTCGGAATATCAGCGATTATAGTTCTATTAGCAGGCGGTGTGTTGAAAACTATGAACCTACACCTTGGCCTTAGGCAGAGCGAGAGCTTCGACTCGCAGCAGAGTTTGATTTCGGGTTCTCCCTGTTCTCCAACAATGGAGGCGTTGGTGCCCCCCCCGCAGGCCTCCCGAAACCAGTTGCGTAGTTACTCCTTGCGAGTTGCAGTTGCAGTCGCACGGCACTTGGAACAAGTAGCAGTGGCAGCAGTCGTTGTCCTTGCTGTCATCGTCGTTATCATTGTCGTTGCCCTCGTCATTTCAGCGGTAATAGTGATGGCAATGATAGCAACAAACGCAACGACTAGCAAGTAGTGGCTGTCCAGAATGTTGCGAATAGTCTAGTGGTCATGATTAATTGATCTCGCAGCTCAAGCTCAGCTCCTTGCATCGCCAGGAAACCGACCAGGCCAGGACCTTTCGGGCAACAGCCTTTTTCGAGCTTTGGCTGGGGTTCGGTCTTCCACGTTCAGCCAGGTTGCGCAATATCGAGTGGTGGTACTTGAAGAGCGGATGAAGAGGGCAGCATATCATAGTAGAGTATACTGTAGGATAAACTAAAGTATCGTATGTTACACCGCTCGAAAAAGGCCACCAGCAGCCGGCCAGCGCTTCGCTTCGAAGACAAGGCCCTCTTCTCCCAAGTTCAGTCTCCTGTCTTGGGGTTCTCGAAGAAGCCCAGCGAACCTAAAGTGTCTCATCACGGTGCAGCTTCTCGATCGGGCTAGAAGCTAGAAGCCTTCTGGTTCCTCATAGAAAGATCATCGTCGAGATTAGCGGACTTCCCAGATGCCTGCGACTAGGACTAGGACAAGTCTTTCGATGCTTTTTCCATCCCAGCGCGCTAGCGCAAGTGGAGCGTTCAACAGCCAAGCCATGTCGGGACCGGAGGATGCCAGAACTCACCACATTGATCTAACGAGCTGTGGGCCGTCAACCCCTGAATCACCTGAATCCTTGGACCAGGAAGGCAGTCTCTTTGCGACAAGCTGTTGCACCACGTAACTCCCGAAAGACTCGCTGTCAGCTGAGAGCCTTCAACCAAGCCGTGCCCAAGGCGGCTCATGACAAGCAGCTGGCAGCTCTGAAAGAGAACTTCCACAGGGTGCTGCTGGAATACGCCGCTTAGCTTCCACGTCCCTTAACGACCCTAAACCCCAAACTTCCTAGGTTTTTTTTGGGAGGCAAAACAACCCAAAACCCGAAAGTTCCGGCTGAAATTTCGGACCCCAGCTCTGACTGTCCTGTCGGGTTGGGCGGTCGCCGGAACCACAGTACCTTGTCAATCCTTGTTTGCTGTTCAGTGATTGCTTGAATGTGATGGTATGAGGACTTGGTTCCCGATGCGGACAAAAGCAGCAGCTCAGCTGCAAGATTCCAAAGCCATGAAGTCTAGCTGGTGATACTTCCCACGGATCTCAACTAAGTAAGTGTCTGTCTGTCTCTGTGTGTGTGTGTGTGTCTGCGTGTGTGTAACAACCGATAGCAGATGCGTCGTTTCGGCCTTTTGGTTCTTGGATGATGCCCTCAACATTGCAGTCAGTATGCATGTGCATACGTACGTATATTTGTAGGTAGGTATGTAGGTAGGCAAGCATGCATGTATTGCATGTATGTATGGGGTCAATGCGTAGTATGTATGTATGTACGCCTGTGTATTTATAAGCATGTAGACACATTCAGTTTCACACACCAGTATACACAAGTATGTAGGTGCGTGTGAGACAGGCACGGGTGAAGGCGTGCTTTGCTAGCTATACCTACATGATCCTACATGCACACATGCATATGTGCCCAAGTGCATAATCAATACTGTGAAACGTGCACTCGTACGCACGTAAACACACGTAGGTGTGCACAGACGACAGATCCCACAGGGTAGTGCCTGCAACGCAGAGTGCGAGTGACAACTTATGAGATGCAGAAGGTGGCAGAATACATTCTACGAAGTAGGGCCGGATGAGTTCAAAACTACGTCAAGGGCTAATAACGATGAGCATAGCAACCCTTTGTCATAGCCATATGCTATATATATATATATACACACACACACACACATACAATACATTTTCATAAGAAGCACTGCTGGAAACAGCTTTATGGTCAGTTCCAGGGTATTTATTGCTTATGGACTGCAATATCCTCATTGCTCATGCTGACGGGTAATGACAGAGAGGAAAAATGTTGATAAGACGAGCGAGAGAAGAAACAAACAAGGACGGTCAATAGCTTGACATGCAACGCCACCCTCCTCAGCGCAAGGAATTGCACATCTCTACACCTTGGCCAATCAGGGCCAGCAAAAGTTAGATCAATACCAGGACTGCCGGGGCGATTCATGCTGTCTTTGGTTATGCCTCGCCTCTCTGATGACAGCTCTCCTTGCGTTTCGATGTGCAGGTGTGCTATGTTTTCTTTGTTGCAGCGCCTTGCATCCACTGTTGTACCTGTGTGGTGCTTCAAAGGCCTCTGCTTTGATGTAGGCTTTTGATTTCAACAATCGTCCGAGGCTCCTTTGCGTAAAATTTACGTAAGATTGTCTTGGGACTCTCTGGTGATGAAGATGGAGATTATGTGATGGTAGCAGGTACTTTTCGGCGTGACCGTGTGATGTTTTTCGTCATCCCCATCGTCGTTATGGCCTTACAAGGAAGAGTTGAATGCATTGCTGAAGATGAAGATGGTTGGCTCAATGGTACCTGATGGTTATGCTAAGCCATGGTGAGTGATCGTTGCGATGTTGGTGGTGAGGATGGAGCCAGGAAGAGGAGGAACAGCTGCTTCCGCTGCTGCCGTTGGTGACGATGAGACTTGATTGACAGCCAGGTTGATGTGAACGATGATCACACTGACGGTTTTGATGATAGTAGTCATGATGGTAATGATGATGATGATGTGCGTGGTGATGGGCCGCATGAAGCTACTGCTACCGTTGAGGGTGTGGATGACCATGACTAAGTACTCCGACTCTTGCAAATTATATATGCCACCATTGATGCAGCCTGCAGGATCAGCTTCTGAAGGCCGAAGAGGACATCGAGGTTCTAGCAGCTCGGCAACTTTAGCAAGAAGGGTCTGTGCGGCTCGAAGCGCGAGCTGTTGGACCACCGCCCTGTCTGTAGCATAGCAGGCCGACAGTGCCATCCTGAGCAAGCGCGGTCGGAGGCGAAAGATTCCATGCACGGGAGAGCAGTGCAAACCTTACCGGAAGAGTGGGAATCAGGGAAATCGTGTTCACCAGCAGGAGGAGCAAGAACTATGTGTAAACTGTAAACTGTTTTGGAGCCGCGTACAGTTGAAGACAACTGCCCAACACCTCATTCTGCTCGGCCCTTGTTCGGGGACCGGTTGACCCTAGCCCAGGCACACAGGACAAAAGAGGCGCTGAGGGCAGAGCTCCTCGGATGGCTTCGGATTGTCGGGAATGTGGGGTTTGTAGGGCACCCTGCACAGACATGCAGATGTTGCGCTGAAATCGGCCAAACCTTGATGCTTGTTCCCTCCGGCCCGTGTTTGCTTCTCCTCCCCTCGCCGTTCTCGTCCCCTTGGAGCTTTCCCCTTGGATGGGGAAATTGGCTTCTTTTCACGCTGCACCTAGCATCTGGTCGTGCGGATTGGTGGTTTCTATGCATGCTGGCGTTCGTCTTTGAGCTTGCCTGGTCGCTTCTGCTGCTGCTGCTGCTGCTTCTTCTCCTTCTTCTTCTTCTTGTTCGCCGCCGGCACTGCTACCGATGTAGATGTACATTCATGTCAGAATGTAGGTTTAAGAAGTAAGTGCTCTCTACCGGCAAGGAACATCACAAGATGTGGTTGGTTTTTAGTTGCAGCGTCCTGCCTTGTTCCTTTCAACGTCGAGGGCCCTTCCCAACTCCCGCATGCCTTCGCTGAGCCGAAAGCCTTTGCTGGATCTGGGGGCCTCATAATGCTAGCAGAATCTGTTGTTGTAATGGCAGCAATAACAATAGCAACATCAAAAACAGTAACATTCATTTCCAGCAATCAAAGGGCCCCAAAATTGGACAAAGGCCGTCGAGTTCTTGATCCAGGCCTAGGCAAGAAGGGCCTGGAGAGCCTGGAGCAGCTTCCTCAGGTCGGAGAGGAAGTGCTGGGAGATGCTCCGGTCGGGCCGACTGCCAACGGAGATGCTTGGAAGTCGCTAGCTCAGCTTTCGGCTTTCAATGCCCTTTTAAGGGGGAGGGTCTCGAGGCAGGATCGGTTGTTCTGGGGCAACTGAGTGGATGAACAGGTACTATGGCCTCTTTGGATATGTCCTAATACTGAAGCAGATGGCGGGTATATCAACACAGCGAGTATGCTCAGCGGCAGCGCAGAGAAGAGCCGAAGTTAGCCTCAAAGCTGGGTGAGGTTTGCCTTGACAGGGCCAAAACCGTAGAACAGGGACTCCGGTGTCTCGTGTAGAACAAGTTTTCTTGGAATCCTTGGGGTCGGTCAGGCTCATGCCACCCGTCGGGGTGCAAGGGCTCAGGGGCTGATGATAGGGCTTGCTGCGACATGGGCCGAGCAGCCACAGCCTCACGACAGTAAGGCCTGCAATCTTGTCTTGGGCTCGATTGCAGGAGGCAGATCTCTGTAGTTTCTGAAGGGGTTCTGCTTCCCATCTGTCAAGTCAGAACAGCCGACGGAACCATAGATGCGTCGCGGATCAAATCCGGACATCCAAGGTTGCTCAGCAGGTCTTGGTCGAAGGTGTATGCGTGTCACAACCAGGGGGAACCTTCGAAGAACGAAGCTAGACTCTTCGCCATGTGTGCCGGCGCTGATGCAGCAGATTCGAGCTTGGCGCAAGCAGCCTGCTGCGGAGTCCTCGCCGACGTTTGCCGGAGTCCGGGTCTCGTTGATTTGTGTCGTTCTGGCTCAGCAGTGTTGGGACCATGAGGGGAGGGCTGCAGCGATACCGCGACAAGAAGTCAACAACAAGCAGAATACGCTTGAGAGAACACAGGAGTACAAAAGCAAAGCAAGCTCGGCCGGGATAACACACGAGGCCTAAGGAGAGCAACTGCAAAGATTGATCTCAGGACGTCGCATTCGGCTCCAATCTTTGAGCTTAGAGCCACGGGAGACGCTTCCGAAGATTTGATGTTCTGCCCCTTTAGATGTTCTGCCCCTTTAAACCCCACGTGCCATCAAGGTCTAGCGGACTCCGAAATCTCTAGGACCTTCGTACCGAGAAGTGTACAGAGTACAACCACCTCGCCCTCCCCTACACCCTGAAGCTGGAGTGTCCGAGTTGCAACCGCAAGAGCCAAGCAGAGCCTCAAAGCCTTAATCCGCAAAATGAGATATTCCCAGCAGAACAGCCGTAAGTCGAAGATTTGAGGCCACTGGCAGCTTCTGGGATGACTCCGGGAGCGCGAGCAGCTCTGGTTCAGAGTTTGGGGAGCTCAGGGTTGAAGTGGTTAGCCTTCTGGCGGTTCTTGCGGTAGGTGGCTTACTGGCAAGAGCATGAACCAAAAGAGCAAATTTCAAGAGGAGCCTGTTTAAGAATATGTATATGCATGTGTTCGTGTGAGAGAACATATACTTAGATATTTGCACACACACACACATATATATATACACATACATACATACACATGTATATACATATGCCCATGTCTGGAGCTTTACTGATATCTAGATCTGTATCTGTATCCGTGTCTGCATCTAGAGAATATCTATACCTGTATTGCACTTACGCCGTCTCTCTATTTCTATCTCCTTACCAACATCGTGTCTCCTTGTGCCTGTATCTGCAGCTACATCTACATCCGCATCTGTATCTATGTCTGAATCTAGATGCAACTTCGCCTCCGGTACATGCATCTATCCATCCATCGTTCCATCTATCCACCCACATATTTGTAGGTGTCAATAGCATATACATACATGTACTTGTCATCCTGTATGGTTTAAAAGGAGAGCATGTGCGACAGATGGACAGATGAGATCATGGTAAAAGGTCTTATAGGGTCGATAGCAGAATATTTTTCACTGTGGTATAGTGCTAGAACGGCACCCAAATGGACAAAAATGGGAACACACTAGCTCTCGCTCTTTCTCTCTCATTCTTTCGCTTTTCTATGGATAAATATGAATACATGTATAAAAACCTAAGTATATGAATGAATAGACACATAGATCTACATACCCATGTATATATATATATGTGTGTGTGTGTGTATGTATGCATATGTATTTCTATATGACTTTTGTTACATGTGCACATGTGGTACTATGCGCATGCGTACACTCGTACATCCGCATGGATGTAGCCACCCGTGTACGTGCGTACATGCACGATGCGTATGTACTTGCCGCGTGCAGATGGGCAAGTAAGTGTATTCGCCCCGGTATACCTTTCTATCTACGTGGGTATCTGTTCGTTTGCCATCCAATCAACCAGCCAATCAATGAACTTATCTATCTACTTGTCTGTTATCCTTTATTTGTCACGCAGTCTATTACCTGTCTGTCGCCGATCCATCTATCTCCCTTTCTGTATATTTTTCTATATATCAATCTATATCTTTGCATTTACTTCTGTTTGTCTGTCTGTCTGTTCATGCCCGGCCCAGGTTTATGTATATACGAATGTTGCACATGTCCATGCGAGGTGTGTGCTCCTGGACCATGCGTAACATGCAAGCAAGACCATGGATAGGTGATGTGATGTATTTTGTCCATGTTGTCCCGACGCAAGACTGAATTTTACCGCGGCTCACTGAAACTCAGGACTGGGCACTTGAGTCAGGATCTACTTCTCTTCCGGAACATTAGTGCAGCGTTCTCCCGGCAGTCTCGCCTCCAACTTAAGTGGCAGAAGACGGCTTGCGGCAAATTTCCGTTAGTTCTGTGTCGCTCAGGTACCAAGCTCGGCGCGGCGAAGCTTACGGAGCTCTTCTCCAACTCCCGGTCGCTGCAGTTTTCGCAGAAGCTGGAGGACCTTCCGACTGGCGAATGTGCCTGCGTGTCAATTTTTTTTGTTTTGGGCAGGCCCTGCAGCCCTTGAGGTTGAATCCAGTAAGTTGGGCACAAGCATGGGGTGGCGTGCTCCGTGGCTGATGTTCAATCCCGTGTGACCCTCTCTCATAGGCTGGCCCCCTTGCAAGGATGGCTTTCGAGACGCCTTGGACCATCCATCACAGGTGTGGAGCTTTGGCTTTCGGCTCTTGGGATTTCGTGGAGAACCGGGACCTGCCTAGCTTTGCAAGTACACGAAGGAGCGTTATCGCAGAGCGTCATGCTATGGAGGTCAATATCGAACAATGCATAGCACCACGCATCGCAGGACTACAGTGCGGTACAGTACATTGCCTGCGTGCTGGAGGATGTAGATCACTCCTGGTGGGTAGCAGGTAAAGTCCTGTGCAAAAAACGTAGAGCATGGAGCAGGACCGCAGGATGCAGTCTAGCAGAACATCAGCAGGGCAGAAGGCAGCACGGCTTAGCGCAATGTTGAGAGTTTCAGGCTACACGAGCGCCGCTCTCCGCGTCGACATGCATCGTGGTCGTGGACCGCAGGGAGGATGCCGATCTGGTGACTTCCCATGCTTGGAGTTCACGCTTCAGGCTTTAAGGCTCAGGGCGTGGGGTTGTCTTTATTGCTATTTTTGAGTGGGCCAGCAAACTCTCCGGTCGTCTGGGCAGAGAATGATTGTTTTCGTTTGCAAGGTTTTCAGGCTTGGGAGCACATGAATGCAACGTCTGTTCCCTTGAAGCTTTTGTTATCGTGTCCCCTATCCGAACACAAACGATGGGCCTGCACAAACGGAATGTTAAGAAACACTGCTGCTGCTCCTCGTGCTGCTGCTGCAGTTGCTAGCAGCTCTTCTTTACCCCTACTGATACCGATAATCATGATCATGATCACGGCCCGACGGCTACAGTTGTAGTAGTGGTAGTGCAGTGGTAGTTGTAGTGGTAGTGTAGTGGTAGCAGTACCATCGTAGCGTCAATGTCGTGCTGCCTTGCTCTGTTTTTCGTGGTGGTGGCCACTGGGTGGAATCACCAACAAATTGTTGTCCCTTTCAAGACGGGCTGCGACTCGGCCACCGGCATGAGACCTGCCCCTGGGAAGGCCACGGCATAACCATTGCAGTTTTCACAATCAAGAACCCCAACCCCCTTGATGCGGAGGCGGTTGAACAGTTGAGACGACTGCAGTTCAGGCTGCCGGAATGAGTCCACCATGCACAGTTTTCTGAAACAGTGTGCCGACACGGCCACTCAGCCAGTGTGCCCCTTACCACTTGTAAAACGCGGAGATCGTGTCCTACTACCAGGTTAGCTTGACATCTCTCCAACTGTTTGAAATGTACCAGCTCATCGAGTTGCCAGGTTGTATATGCGATGTAGACCTGCACACTCTCTCGACTAGTTGAGTAGGTTGCACGTTTGCAGCTATTCGTAGCGGAACTGGCCCATGTGGATTTTGTGCTCACGCAGCGCGGGTGCAAAGCACTGCCACTACCTGAACGCCAAGCTGAGCGACCGGCTGCGATGGGAATGAAATAGTGGTAGTAGCGGTGGCAGTAGCAGTAGCAGTAGCCGTAGCAGTGGCAGTACCGGTAGTGGTATTGGTAGTGGGTGGTGGTGGTGGTGGTGGTGGCTGGATGGAGGAAATCTTGCACCGCCCAGATGCTGACACATGACACCGCCCATCACCAGGACCCCACGCCATCTGTTTAATATTGACGGCGGTACGCCATGTGGCTGGTGCCAGAATTTTGTCAGTGAAGCCCGCGGCCCTTCCCAGGACTGGACATCAATGCTAAACAAGGGCCGTGGAGTATTCTCGTTGTTGGTCTATTCAAACTAGTGCAAGGTTTTGTTCATCCACGATACCCGTCAGCATCGTAAAATGGAGTTATGGAGAAACTTCCAGGAGTGGATACGCTTTGGGAAAGGTGTGATGGCAAAGACTGTTGAAAATACCTTTGGAGGACTTCCCTATACTCGTGTTGAGCAGGCTCGATCTGCTTTGTTGACTAAGCAGGTATAGTGAGATTCTGTACCTTCCTGACAGTTAACACACACTTAACACTGCAGTGAACACTGCAAAAATGCTGCGAAAACCAGCGTTCTGGAGTTTATACACTATAGAGGGCAACTCCTCCTTCATTGCTCTTAATGTTAGGGGTGCAGAAAATGCAGATGGTTGCAGCGATGCGGCTGTGTAAACTGTAGTGAGCTGTAGTGTTAGTTGTTAATTGAGCGTTAGCTGCATGTTAACTGTACAAAACATAGAAAAAAGTTAGCTGCATGTTAACTGTACAAAACATAGAAAAAGCTCAAAGGCCAGAACTGTTGCCTTGACAGGGATCCTGTCGGTGGATGGAGGGTTCCCGGAAGTCCCGATGCTGATTCATGACACCGCCCGTTACCAGGACCCAACACCATCTGTGTTATTATTGATGACAGTGCACCATGTCAGTGAAGCCCACGGCCCTTCCGATTGGACATCAATGTTAAACAAAGGGCGCGGGGTGATCTGTTGTTGTTGGTCTATTCAAGCCGGTGCAGGACTTCCCCCATCCACAGTAGTAGTCGTCGTGGCAGCAGCAGCAGCAGCAGCAGCAGCAGCAGCAGCAGCAGGAGCAGCAGCAGGAGCAGGAGCAGCAACATGAGCAGGAGCCGGAGACGGAGCCGTAGCCGTAGCCGTAGCAGTAGCAGTAGAAGCAGCAGTAGTAGTAGTGTCGGGTACGAGAGGGATTTTCATGTCACGTAGTGAGTTTGTTTTTCTCAGCAGCAGTAGGAGTAGATGTAGCAGTGACCGGCGGAGTAGGTAACCGGTGCAATCGTATACCGACGGTAAGCAGACCGCAAAGGTGGAGTTCCTTGAGCTGCTCGGCTTGGTCGCACCCGGCTTTCAACCACTGTTTTGTGATGTTTTGCGGGATCAGTAGTTTTCGGAGTCCACGGTTTTCTCGTGCCAGTGTTTCGCTCGCAGGAAGGTGCACAAGAAGTTGGCGCGGACAAGCGATGCAGCCACACGCGTCATGGTGTCCGCCTTCCAAGTCTCCGAGATCCTGGGCCGCTCTGGCTACCACGCGTCGACGGTGTCGCAGCGCTGTGAGCGGCTGGTGTCCGATCGGGGTGACCCAGCGACGGGCACGGTTCTTCTCGGGCACTTGCTGCATGAGGTGCGCGAAGGAAGCAAGACCAAGCAGCCCGGGGCCGGCACATCACGGATGCGTGCAGTGCTTTTCAAGGCAGTTGCCGACTGGCTGTCCGTGGCCCCATGCTCACTTCACCGCGAGGAAGCTGCAGCTCGTGGCACTGCGGGGGTGACGTGGAACTCTGTCCAGGTTGATGGGGACAGCTATTTGGTGGACATCATGTTCGAGCCCGGCGCGCTCTACGAAGATGGTTCGGGCAAGGCTTGCGAGTACTTGCGGCGGCTGCGGCAAGAGTGTGAGGAAGCTGCGGCACCTTCCAAGTCCAAAGCTAGAAAGGCAGAGAGTGCGGCACCCTCGCTCCAGCAGAACCTGGGTGGCCGCATGCTGCGGCCTTCCTGGCATGTGGAGCCTTGGGAAGTGGAGTTTGACCGAAGGGACCGAGCTGGCCGTGGTGGTTTTGGCGAGGTTTTCCAAGGCACCTGGGCAGGCCAACAGGTGGCCGTGAAAGAGGTCCGCGATGCAAGCCCCACCGATGCCGACGTTTGTGACTTCGTGCTGGAGATTTCTCTGCTCTCCCGGCTATCGCACCCAAACATCGTGCGCTTCTGGAGAGGCTGCGTTGACCTACGAGGTGGCCATCGGACGCTCCTGCTGGTCACAGAGTGGATGGATCGGGGTGTCCTCTCGCAGCTGCTCCATGAGTCGCAGGAGCCCACGTTGACGTCGGGACAGTCCCATGTGCTGGCTCTAGGCATCGCTCGGGGCGTTGCATATCTGCATCATGTGAAGATCCTCCACCTCGACCTGAAGTCGCCCAATGCTCCTTGGCACTCCCTGCCAGTGCTAGCACCCCCGCCACTAATTAGTAGATGAGAAGCTGGACTCAACAATTGCAGCCAGTCGCTGCGCCAGCTCAAATTTCAAACGTAAACCCTCTAAACCAGCTCCCCTTAAGCCCCCCTTTTAAGCGAGGGGACGTTAAACCCACGTCCCAACCGAGGTTTTGCTCAATAGTAGCTGGCAGCCCAAGCTTTGCGACTTCGGGCTGGCGAAAATCCGTGAACAGAGCCTGGGATGGAAGAAGCAAGATATGATTTGGTCAGTATTCCATATTGTTTTGAACGCCTCTGCCACTCACTCCGGTGCTCGCTATGTTGTTGCTGCCCTTCCCCCCTCCTATCTACTCGTGCAAGTCGTGTTGCCACCGCCACAACCCCACAAACACCTCCTAAGGACCTATTACGAACCACTGGCTTGGTAGTATTAACGACCACTCAACACTCACTGGCTCCCGGCTTCTTGATAGGACCTTATTGTTGTTGAACATATGCCATACTGCTTGGTACTTTTTGCTACATGCCACTACATACTACAACATGTTACTACACACTACTCACCTTCTACTGCTGCTGCTACAACAACAACAA